>JAOTRI020115203.1:0-12649 GCA_028564885.2 Zoanthus sanctaehelenae | reverse complement strand
TGTTCCTATACACTCTATTGAACAAGTTTGAGAGAATTTTACTGTTAATCTTCTGTAGTTTGCTTTGCTTGATCAACCTCAGTTTCTCATTGCCAAATGTTTTATTTTGTATGTGTTATGTTATGAAAAGTTGGGTGTTGATAACCGACTGGGACTTCAAGGGTTAAATTTAGCTTGCCGACCTCTCGTGGGGCTTACGTACTTATCGCCGGCCATTCAGCAGGCCCTTGGAGATTTGGTCGGTAATCAAAAGTATGACCGGGTTTATCGGTTTACAGAATACGACCACTTTCTGAGTTAATGAATTAATTGTTAGGGATGTTCAGGCATTAAGCCAAAGCTATAGAGCATTCTAATTTAGCCAAATTACTATCAGAACCGCAAGGAAAATGCAGGGACACTGCAAGAACAAAGCAATTTAATTAGCTGTTGTTGAAGGGCTTTTAATATAAAGTGTGCAGCACGTTCAAAAGAAACAATTTGGCTTGAGGCTATTTGGACTCACTGCCCTTTTTACGGAGTTACAGCCTCCTGTTGTGGTGATAGTTAAGCTAAAGACAAAAAATGACCCTTCAACATACAAAGTAAACTGCACACGTCTCCAAGCATGGGCTACGCCGCAGCTCGTTTTCTTAGTCAATTAAAAACTACCTCATGATCATATCTTGCCCACTATTTGCACGTTATCACCTTGGACGATATTTAAGAGTCATTGCTCTGTCACAAATCCAAAATCAACACCTATCTAAATAAATCTGAACAGCAAGACAAATATCAAAACCAGGACGCGTTGCAAAACTCTCCCAAGACAAATATAACTATTTTCTAAAGTATTTGCTTTCGGTTCAACCAGATCATACTTTGATGCTAGTTTAGTAAGAAAAATGCCGAAAGAAAGGGCTAATTAAGAACTCTAAGAACAGTCTTGTGCTAATAAACCATATACTGCATCATTAAAATATCTTTGACAGAATATGCCGCCTTTAATATGTATTAAGACTTTCACTAGGCCCCGTGCCGCTTCAATCAAATTGTTGTTAAAAAAACCGAACAAAAATATTTGCATTTGTACTTACGCTCAATCGCTCCATCGTGTCCGTAGAATGTTGTTATATGTTCAGCAGAATAATTGTTTTCTTTGTGTAGGAAACTCCAGAAGAGCTCCAGGTTTTTCTTGTATCGCGGATGACTGGTCTGTGGGTTCCATGCCCCTCCAATTAGCACTGCGTAGTCGCATTGGTGGTAGAAGCAAAACTTTTTATTTTTCACCAGGGGATTACCACAACGTGGAGTGTTTTCACAAGGAGCCGGCGTCGCAAGATCAACTACTCTGCATTTCCGAAAGCTGAGAAGATCATCTCTGCACCGTAATTCTTGCACTCTTGTTCTGTGGTTGCTTGAGGAATAAACTAACGGAATAAAGTCGATTTCGCATCTACGACGTTTGCGCTCAATTGTGTTGTCGCAGTTTCGTTTCTTAGCCGGTACGATGCATTCCGAAAAAGCTAAAATAAAATAAAATCGACAGTTACAATGGCAGTTTAGATCACGTCAATGGCTAAGAAATAAATAGATTAAGTGGGCTTTACTTAGGCTCAAAAAAGAAACTTTCGCAACGTCTTAGTACCTGTGAAATAAAATACTAAGTATATTGTTGATGACATTTTGTGTCCGCAAGATAACGGATTGTTTATTTTAACTTTGCGGCAACATTTTAACTCACGGAACTTCTAGAAATGACTCTAGTATCAGTCTACACGCTTAATCCTGCTTCTTTTCACCCGGTTTTATCTATAGCATCAATAAACAGTTTTCTATTCTGTTGCGAAATGCGCGTGTTTAGAAAAAGTAGTAAAATGAAAAATGATACTTTTTACTGCCAAATTTAATCACTGAGCAGATATACTAACATAAAAATAAATTCCATTTTTCTTTTTTATACTATAGCACGTTTGTTAACACTATCTTACGACTAGCGAATAATTAAAACTTTAATCAATAACTGAGAGAGTAGGAATATAACTTGATTCTGATAAATTTAGAATAGAATACCTGTAAATGTGCCTCCAATTTTTTTACAACCATCTTTGTCTTTGTGTTTGAAAATATTGAATACAAGCACGATGTGACCGAAAGATGCCAGAGGAAATGGATCTATAGCAATAACGGTATCGGGATGTTGGTCTCTATTACTTCTGCGCCAATTTTTCTGCCCTCTGTATTTGTCTGGTAGTATTACTACTAATCCATCCGATCTTGAGCTAGCTTCTGCAGTGTACAAGTTCATTTTCGACATGGGAACACGGCTGGCTGTTATGCAGTTCGATCTGCTAAACAGGCAATGATTTTGCGAGCGCACAATCTCTAGCGTTGCATTAACTCTTCTTCTCCAGTCAAAGCTAGAATCCCTGGACTGCAGGACAGAAGCAGAACTTGTTACCATCATGACTGACAGGATGAAGTACAAGGGAAAAGAACGCATAATGTCACGCTTTATTTCTTCAGAACTGACAAAATGCACTGTGTTACAACCAAGCGCTTGACTCTCGAAGGAAAAGGCTTAAATAAGCTGCGTTCTTTTTAAGCTTTTTACACTTTGTTTAGAAAGCTCTTTTGAGAACTGCCGAAATTTGTCAATTGTGCCGATTTGTTATTGGTTCGCATTCGCTACACAACGGTGAATGAACGAGCAATGAAACTTCCTCCTTTTATAAAGTTAATCGCCTGACTATTGATTGGCTCGCGGCTTCTTCTTACAAGCGCTAATTGTTTTGGCAATATTCAGGAGAACCCGAAATGTAACAGTATCTGTGACGTACCTTTTTTATAAGGCGTTCTTACCCGCAAGACATGATCAAGTTCCGGATTAATCGTGAGCCTTTTAAACCAACTTACTCTGGCTTATGTGGAAGTCTAGAGGTTTGGGAAGATTTGGCATTTGCTCGGGAAATGTAAAATCCGTCCCCGGAAATTCAAATGAATTATCATTTGTGGAAAGAATCACGCCCACTGATAAAACCTTTATCGATAATTACCGCCGAAAGCTTAGATCTCCAAGCAGTGCGAAATTTTTTGAATTAACTTTGGTTGGATAGACAAGAATTGATGTTGCGGAAAGATCAGCGGTGGGTGGTATACGACGTGTAGAAATGTTATAGAAAATTTTTCCCATTTATTTTGCTTCTAGAAAAAACACCATCTCCACCTTTTTATGCTAGTGAACGTGCGAGGCAATGTGGGCTTTTGTTGAAATAGCCGCTGTGTGAAATTCGCAGGGTAAAGTGAAGCCGCTCGCAAAATGATATGGTTAATTGCGCAAAATCAAATGGTTGTTGCTTAAATGTCCCCATTTTAAAATTGCCGAAAAAGTAAACAAAGTTTGTAAAACAACTTTATTTGTTTCACAAATAATTAAGGGTTAAAATGATACCGCTTTTTATGTATGTCAAAGAAATATGTCAGTCACGTTGTCTGAAAAAGTCCGGGATGTCTTTCTTAAGTGTAATCCTAAATAATCTAGCCTTTCAAAACTCCAAGCATTGTAGCAAAATGTATTATTTCATTCCACTTTTCAAAACGCATGCTATTTGACCTAGCAAGTATCGAAGAATGTAAGTTGTGTTTCCGCTAACTTAGTGTAAGTTAATGCAACTTGATAATTCTTTCAGCAGATAAAATATGCTACATGATCTCCGAAACGAAGCAAATAACCATTTAGATAGAAAACAGAAAGAATATAAGACCAAGGTCATCGGAAGGAAGCAATTTTTCCCATCATTTTTGTACGATTTTTAGTTCTTAGTCTTAGAGGATTATGATAGGAATGTAAAGTCGTGTCTGCTTTATAAATTTTACGTGCCTCCGGCAAACACAAAGAAAACAACGGTTTTATTACAAAGGTAAAAAAAGAAATATATATTAAAAGAAAGGAAAAGCATTGCTATTTTATTTATGTTTTTTGTAAGTGTCCAGGAGCATAACTTGACATAAAATGATAAACTTGTTTTCTGGTAATGTCATAGACTAGTGCTGTGTGAAATATACCAATAAAAACGAGTTTCAGTAATAGAAACTTCCTATCACTTAAATGTGTTTGTAGCAAATCCTTACGACTTTTATCGCTTTTCTGAACAAACCACAAAGCGATTTATAAATACTATTTTTATTTAATCCTGTAATTTGTTGCTTGAACGCAAAAGCGTTTGCTTTTGTCCAAAATGTTCGCATAAGGCTATACCGAGAATTTAAAAAATGCAATTACAACTGCGAGCTTTAGAAACGCAACAACCATTTGGCATTAAGTCCAAGTATATTTCGAAAATGTGTCATTTTAAAGTTAAAAATATTTTAAGACGTCGAGGCATGCAATGATAAAATCTTGTACTACAAAACATTTTTTGTTTGCTTGTACAGTGTTTTATAAAATGTCATTGATAAAAATCTTATTTTAAATAAATCACTGTAAGACGATTTACAGTTATACTTATATTAAACTGCCACCAATCTGTTTCTGTTGGATAAGTAAAAACTTACTTTGAGCTACTTTCAATGCAAAAATATTTTAAGTGGTTCAGTAGCACATCTTCATAGTTCAAAAGTGTGTATTTCAATGCATATATAAGCAAAATTGTTTACATGATTTAGGCGGGTAGAAAATGAGTTTTCTTTACTCTTAGTCCTTTTTTTTGTAGTTTAAAAACTCATCCTACTTCAAAATACTTTTATTGAAGGATATATGTGTATCCTGAAGAGACAAAAAACAGAGTTTTGACTGATTTTTTGGACTGGAGCCTTCCGTGGACAAGTGGAAATTAGAGATAAACAAAGAGGTGGTTGATAGTGCCTAAGTCAAGATGACGCAATGAGATGGTACTAATATACCTGAACTGTGATATCAAACAGCTAATCCCGACGATCAAACCAAAGAAAAAGGTGCATTGGGTGAAATCTTTATCAGTACCCAGAGCTACAAGGTTAGATCGTTTTCTAAAATGGTTAATAAGATAAAGAGACTAGCATACTATAATCATTTGATTTGATTTTGATACTACTAACTGCGCTCGTCCAGCCTTTTGTAAAAATCAAGTTGTAAGAATAATGTTTGATCATGCAATAACAGCTAACGATAAGTATTGCACCTTTGAACCGAAACTAAATCCAACTAAAATTCGTGCATATGGAGAGAGTTAAAGCATAGTTACGGTAGAGTATTTCAAATAGAACCTTTTCCTCCTCAGGACAATATTTTTTTTAACTTTTAGCGTTAATATCTGTTTACATTTATTTGTTTGCCCCCTTGCCGAAGCAGATTACATTTCACCGCTTAAGTTAAGATGACCTCAGCTGATGTCGCCAGTTCGTTTTGAAGTCTTTTTTCATCAAATACATGCTTAAATATTTTACATTGATAAATGTGACTGATGCCTAACCATACTACTTTCAAATCATAACATCAATAATTTAACAAATGCGAACCATCGACCTTCTGAATATTGTAAAACTAAGTCGGTCATGCATTCATCAAATAGGCGCTGCTCTCTTAATGCAAGTGTTGTTCAATTCTAAATGTTATAAAGCGAGTAAACGAAGACATGACTCAAATATAGAAAACTAGTCCAATCAAAATTGTAATTTGTTTTCTTACTGATCACTTTTGTCCCAAAGTAGAAGTGCCAGTGATGTTTTCATTTCCTTCTTGCCTCATATGAAGATGTCTGAAACTGGACTGCTAAAAACACATTTTTTTTAAAAAAATTTTACTTCATCCGGGTAATCGAAACTGAGACATTTAAGGGATTTTCCTGTTCTTTGTGAAGTTTTGTGTTCTCAACCAATACTTCTGAGTTTTCCCACCTTCATGGAATACCTGAGAATTTAAAACAAAAACTAGTCCAGATTTACATTGTTACATTTTTTAAAAGCAGTTCAAGAAGAGACATGACAAATGGCTTACTAAGCAAGAAGGGGGTAGGGGTGACTGAAAGCACAAATATAAACGTCGGATAGATGGGACTTGGTTAAGAACAAATGGAATTAGGTAATCATTCATCATCCTTTTTCACTTATCAATATCACTCACCGACCTCTACATACTTTCTTTTATATGCCGAATTCCGCTTTCTAAAGTTTGCTGCGGTAAATAATTCCCGAAATATAACACAGAGGTGACGCATTTACAAAACTGAATACAAGCAACTTGTTTTCACGTTTGATTTCATAAACTTATCTAAATATAAAATTAAGCGTTTTTCACATTTCCTTTAGCCTGTTAACCAATGATCAGTAGTCTAAACGTCTAGCTTTATGCTAAAAAGGATTCCTGGTCATTTTCTTTTACATTGATCGTGCGGCACAGAATTGGATTACCATTTGCATTGTGAGGGTAAAAGAATGCTTAAAATAACAAAAATAAAGTATTTATAGAGAAGAAGGGGCCATTACCGATTTATTACAGCACTAACATATCATTAATATTCAATCTAATGTCAACTTATATCGAGATTTTTCTGTTGTGTTTGAGTTTGCGTTAAGACCTGAAAAATATTCGCTCGCAATTGTGCAGGCTGTTAGAGTACGTCGCTGTCGTTTGCCGCTTACATCATGCTAAAATTAAAACAAAATTTGCTTCTATTTCTCTTTTCTATCGAGATGAACCGTTATTAAAAATAGATTCTAAAATATGTTTTTTTAAATAATCACTGTTTTGTCGAAACCTACTTTATTAGAGCTTGACTTTTAAAATTTAGGTAAATATTTTATAAAACATGCTAAGAACACATGCGAAACTCAAGGGCAACAAAGAAAGCTGCATCTTCCTGATTATTTTTTTTCTAATCTTTGACTATATGTGATGTTACACGGTACATTTTACATTTGCATGTATACTTGTTTTTCAAAATGACAAGTTTCTATACCTTTAAAATTTAAAAATGTTTCCATGTATCAGTATGGCTGTTTTATGGTATTCAAATGTGCCCCCAACATTTGTAATCAATCACGTTTATGGCTAGGAGCTTTTCTTTAAAATATTTAAAACTTTAATAGTCTTCCGACTTTGGCAAAACATAAATACCACAATATTTTTCTAATTCTGAACAAATTTAGTCCGCATCAGCGTAGTAATTTTGTCAATTCTCAGTCCTATATCAGTATATATACTGTCTGAAAAGTTTTCATTTTATTGTCAAGACAATACTGAAAATCTTTATGAAATATAATACTTTTCAGAACAAAAAGAAGAGCTGAATAAAATACTTAGCAAGTCTTGTTGCTGGTTTAAGTTGCTTTTGAACTCAAAAACCTTAAATAAAGTTGTTGGATGTTAGCATAATTCAGGCGGCGGTTAAAATTCTTTTCATATATCCATACGACTTGACATAAACTTAAGACTTCTAACCTAAAACTATGCAAGAAGCCGTTTTGTATTTCTATTTTAAAAACTATTCTGTTCATTTTGACAAATGAAAATTGCTTTCCCTGACCTTTAAATTATTGCCGTTCTTGTAAGGATGACATTAATGAAAACAATTGTTTAAAACTCTATTTTCTTACATGACAGGATATATTTTGTGGTTAGGTAAATTTTGCGGTTTGTATTGCTAGTGTCGGACAAGTGATTACCTACAACTAATACTAATCTATTTATATATTGTTCTTGTGAAGTTTATATATATAGCTTTATAGTGAAAACTGTTTGATGAATAGATTGCCATTATTTCCGCTACTGTCTCTTCATTAAATTTAAAAGTTTTGTAATTAGCTCGGAGGGTTTTCACTCGATCAGTTTTTTTAAGCCGTAACCAAAATTTAATGAAATAGCGTTGCAAGTTGTCCATGCGATTTCCCAAGTTAAAAATAAAATGAGCTTTAACGGTTATCACTGAGAATGTGACCTGGTGATTGTTGCAATTCAATATCACGAAGTTGGCAAAATTAAGAACTGGATTAGTAGACAGTCAAATAAAGAGAAATGTATTACATAACTGCAGTATGATACACGGTTGTTTTTATAGTTAGTTAAACTTATTTTTCTACTCAACCCCTTTCATGTCATCTATATCTTCTTGCCTTTACATGCCGTCAGTCGAAAAAGACATGAAAAGGGAAATGATGTAAACAATCCAATCAAATCCGACTCGTTTGCTGTGTTTCTCAGAGAAGGGCCTGATTTTGTGCAAAAATATCATTCTTATTTAAGTCATTCAATTTCGGTTATGTAATCATTTTGTGTGTTAGTACTATTGAGCGTTACACTTGTACGTATTCGGAACTCTAGCCCATGCAGTAATCAGGCACTGCAGGTATTCCATTTTAGGGGAGGCAAATGCTAAATGCCAGACTTTATGAACCAAAGACATTTTGTTCTTTTACCTGCAATTTTTATAAGTTTTTTTTACAAAGTTCGAGTGATACAAACGTGTAATGGTTTGAGAGTCTTCAGTTATATAATAATACCTAAGAATCTGTGCGAGATGTCAAATTTGTCAACACGAACAACAGTCAAGAACAAAACGACCACGAGGCTTCCTTAGCTATGTAAAAATCGAGAAAATTCGGACTCATAAAGTTTTATTAAAATGTTTCGAGACTATAAAACTTTTTCAAGGATCATTTGCCACCCCGCTTTTAATGGCCGGAACACTTTAGACAAACTAATAAGCGGAAACGCGGGAGTCATCTCGCTAGACTGATGTTTTGAGATAGGTGGTCGCTGACATTATTGCATCAAGCTATCTTTGAAAAATGTATTTTGAAAAATGACCATTTACCACCCCGCTTTTACTTTTAGTGGCGGAAATCGTTAGAGAGAATAAGCAGAAACGCGAGAGTCAGAAATATTGAAAATACTTTTCAATTCGCCCGACTAATGTTTTGAGAGTAGGTGGTCGCTCACACTGCCGTACCAAACTACCCTTAAGAATAAGTGTTTAATAAATATCAAAAAGATCAACTTTGCACCGTAGTGAACTGAACTTTTTTCTGAAATTTTGCACTGGAATCCTTCGTCGAAGTGAATATGATTATGTGACTATATGTCCTCTATGCTTCAGGCGTTCACTCAGACGAAGGAGTCGAGTTTCAGTACTCCAAAAACAAAATTTTAGTATGAAAACTATGGTGTCAAATTTATCAGTTTTTCAGTAAAACTGTTTCTGTAAAAACACCGTCGCAGCATTCCATTTATAACATTAAGTAGGACATAAGACTACAAAAGCTTCACTTATCTTAACTAATTCAAATCAGATCAGATTAAGGCTTTTTTCTTAAGGAGTGAGCATTATCACAATTACTTCGCATGCTTGTTTCAAACTGAAGATGGGAGGTCAGGAATGTTTAGTGGTTTTAAAACTCCGACCTCCCATCTTAATGCCTTTGGTTCGAGTCGAGGATTTCAATCTGACTCCGTGTTTTTTTTAAGCGCTTCAGTATTCCTTCCTCATGTAAATTTAGTCATTGAGCCATGATCTGCGCCTTCTCACTTCATAAAAAGGTTTTTTAAGTCGTTTTGTGACACGGACTTTAGTCTTCTCAGCTTATTCTATTGAAACATAAGTTAAATCATGATAATTATATATGATTGTGATTACATGAGCACCTCAATTCTTAAAACATGTTCGGCAAAATAAAATCTTTGAAAATATATTTATACATTTTTAATATAAATAATCATTTTTACAAAAAACAACCAAATTTTGTACTGGATTTATCGGTTAAACCGTGAATGTTATTCGGAATCAAATCGCTTGCATTAATCTAAGTTAGAATTTGGTGTGTCATTTTTAAAGCTGCTTAAAGCTTCACAGTTTTGCGCCCGCTGTGATTTCGCCGTTACCACAACTTTGTTGCCGAAAACACAAACAATACAAAATATTCTTATGTAGAACAATACCATTTTGTCCATTTTAATTTTCTTTTAAACAGCGTAAGTACTATGCTTTTTGCTAGGCGGTGGTAAACGACCATAGTTTCCAGATATAGTCGAATACACGGTGAACAAGTAAATTTTTCCGAGGATCGTCATTTTCCGAGGATCGTCATATTTACTTTTTTGGTGATTTCAGCACACGACATTCACAAACTCTTACACAAACATGGTATTCGTATTCGTTTGTGCTTATTTCATGGCTATTTTTGCTTTTAAAAAAGTTGGTTAGTAAATTAATCCACCTCTTGTAGAAGTTTTGTTCATTCAAACCAATTATCATTAACTCTAGCTATTCAAATGAAATAAAAGTTTTCCCGTACACTCATTCCCTGGTGAGCATGTATTTTCACTAATATGTTTTCTACTTCCTCCAACCGTTAGTCTCGGTGTTCACAATGACAATGGTTTTTATTAGTGCATATTCATTTAAGACTAAATATATTATTAATTATTATTTAAGCATAAGAGCACAACTTTCTATGACTTTATCGGCGAAATAGAGCACGCGTGATGTTGGGAGAAACACGAGAACGTTGTAAAATCACAAGCCGCAGGCGATATATAGCAAAACAAGCGGCAAAAACAAGCAAGCGAAAACCATGGCTTTATTGGTGTAATAAGGCATAGATTTGAACCAATAAAAGCGCTCGTTATATCGTAGCTATTTTATAAATCAATACTAGAGACAATCAGTTATGCACGGCTAGCTGTAGCTGAATAAAGAGTTAAACTACACAGCTAGCAGCAATGAATGGAACGGAGAGTATATTCTATTTCTTAATTAGTATATCACTAGTAAAAGATAATAATCTCTTCACAGAGTTTTTTATTTTAAAGTACAGACTAGGAAACAAGCACATAAATTGACACTAGTTCATGTTTGCAAAAAGTGCTTTTCAGTTTTTGTCAACGACATTGGTTTGAACTTGTCTAGGCACTAATATTTGAAACGAAAAGATCTACTGACTCATACATTACTTTTAAAAACAGTATAAACAGGAAGTTTAAGAGTATACACTATTTTAGTATTTGCAACTTAATCCCTACTTGCATTGTAATGTAGACGGGTTTCTTATTAATGTTAGGTACGGTTGTGATGTTTTGAAGGAATCTGTTGACTTAAGGTTCCAAAACAGCTTCTAGTTCTATTCTATAATTTTGATATACAATGTCCAAAGAACGGTATGTCTAGATTTTTCAATCTTTCTTGGAATTTCTCGTACTTTACCGTAAGTTTTGAAAATCCATAATCTTTCCGGTTTTTAGAATTCCAGGCTTAATCCAATGATTACAGTACACTTGTTAATGATCAATAAATTTGTAAAACGAAGTTAAAAGGTACTTATCGAAAGTGTCAGTAAGAGAACTAGCATTTTCTTTTGCTTTTCCTTTAAGTAATTTTTTTTGCATGGACACATGTTGTTGCCTAAAGAAGTAAAAAACGATTGATTTTACCGATAGTGGGTAGTCAGTCATGGTATCGGTTTATCGATAAAGTAAACAAAATTTCATTTCAATTCCTACTTGAAGATTTAGGATTATTTTTTACTCGTTTGTTCAAAGATGGCTTATACAAAAATGAAAACAACGGTTCTTATAAAATACTGCTTGGATATTTCTAAAAAAAATCATACGTCAAAGTTTTTAAAAACAATCTTTTGTACAAAGCTAAACAAAGTATTTAGATTTATCTATGTATTTTTTTTGTTGAGGGTAAATTTGTTTTTATTTCCTTATAAAAGGTAGAAGCAATAACAGTGACATATCCGTTTATAATCTATTAATGACTTTGAGTATAAGGCGGGAAATAAATCAGTTTGCTCTTGAATGCAACTTAGACCAAAAAGCGCTAGCAGGACTAAAACAAATTGATTTGATTTGATTTATGATGCTGAAAAATTAGAATTAAGAGTATTTAAGGACTTTTGCAAAGTTCTCATCGATGTAAACGTTTCCTTAGCAATATTTTGCTCGTGAAAGCTACGTTTTCATCAGAAAAAGCAGAATCAAGCTATTTTCTGGACTAAGCAATAAAAATGATGTCTGTCTTATGATGATGATGGAATCAATCAAGGATTACTCATTACATACTTTTACCGGAGCCATTAACGAGTTCCCATAACTAACTCGACGTCCCGGCAAATAATAAAGTTATATATAAGATCATTTGGCTGGGACCGTTTTTTAATTGTACCGAAATCAATAGTAAAGTTGTACACAATTTAGGAATCCTGCTGATAAACTTTATTCTAGTTATGTCGGTTCAGATACCTTCATGTCAAGCTGATCGGAGGCCGTCTAAAAGTCCAAAAGTCTTCTCCATGGTTGCAAAACATTTCGGGCTATCTTTTCAGTTTTATTGTAAATTCAGAGGGAAATATATAATGCCAAATACCCAGTGTAGCAACAGTGCTCATTTTGGTTGCTTCTAATTACTTTTAGTATAATTTCTAGCGGTGATTATAGATATGGTGCGCTCTGATTGGTTGATAACGTTGTTTCCTCTAGCTATAATCGGTGATCATAGCAATGACGGCTTTCAATTTATCATAATTTTATGTTTAATGAGATCCGTACGAACAAAAAATTTTTTTTTAAATCGTCGTTTTATTTTCTAGATATTCACGTTAATTGTTAAGTAATTATCATTTGAGTCACACATTCTTGCCAATTTGCCATATTTTGCTTAGAAAAAACAAACCTCTAACAAAAAACACTTCTGGG
>JAOTRI020115192.1:0-12650 GCA_028564885.2 Zoanthus sanctaehelenae | reverse complement strand
GTCAAAGACTCTCATCCGCTTAACACTACAAAAACCGGAGATAAGCGCCGGCTCCATGGGCCACTTGGCTCGAAAGGGTTTAGCTTAGCAAGCTATGAGCTTTCTGAACATTTCAGTACTTGAAAATAACAACGTTTAATTAATTGATAAACAAGATTTTTTGTTAGTTTCCATATATGGTCATTCGGTATATGAGTTGATAACCGAGATTGTGTGAGCCAATCAGAACGCTAGAAACGCAATATTCGAGTTTGAAACTTTAATAATGGATGAAGTTTATAGAATATTCCTGGAATCAAAGGACACTATTCCATCGTAGGTTCGCTCCCTGCAGATGCTGATATTCGTTTACCTTTATCGGTAGGATGGAAGACTAACTCACCATCGGCGAAAAAGAAGACCAAACAATTTTTAACATCTCGGTAGAGCCCAGCAGGACTGCCTTTTCAAGCCTTACCTACTGACTAATTTTCTATCCCTGGAAAGTAAACCGAGGATCTGAGAGCCTTACATTATAATTATACCAACAAGTTTTAGTGATATATATATGATTATACACTTACGTTTCATACGTTAGTCCATCGTCAGAGTAAAGCTGGTTTTAACAACGTCCAAAATGTCAGTAAGTTTCTCGTTTTTATACGGTGTATAATTTACATGTTTATAATTAAATTGTTTTTTTAGATACACTTATCCAGCTTAACCTTTTCACTCCCAATCAGTTCTCAGCAATCAACTTCTCCTTACATAACACATACAAAATAGGACATTTGGTAATGAGAAAATGAGAATAGATCAAACAAAGCAGACAATAAAAGATTAAAAGTGAAATTCTTTCAAACTTGTTCAATGAAAACTATAGGCTCAAGTTGGGAGAACTTGATAATTCCACTGAGACTGAAAGGGTTAAGCTAGTTAACCGCTAGTTACTTTTCTCCCATAATTATACCACGTACGTTAACAAAGAGAAGCAACACAGTCTATGCTCTCCAGTATCCATAGCTGCTTTATCCTTTTCAAGTTATGGTCTCACTAGACTGTAAGTAAGTTTTTCCATTAATCTGAGCGTTTTAATTATCCCTGCATGAGGGATGGGAATATTTTTATACCAATGTCAAAATATGAAATATTTTGTTTAGATACGTGGCGTGCATGTTAATGTAGACGGCATACTCCTTCTTGTTCACCTCATGAGAAATCCATAAACCAGCCGTTTAACAATGAGATTATGTTGTTCCTATAGAATATAGTTATTTCATTGTTTTGACTTAAATTCAGACAAAAAAATAGCTTTTACAATTCATTGCACCTCAATGGATTTTCTAAAACACCCCAAAGTCCTTTCCCGCTAGCATTTCTTCCCAGCACCAAGATACGTCATTCATCTGAAGTTCAATGGCAAGCAATTGCTAAATCTCACCAAGTCCTCTCTCGCTAGCAATTCTCCTTAGTATCTCTATAACGTCATTCATGTCGAATCTTTCAGCAGGTTTTTCTTTTAAGCAACCCTTTATAACTGAAGCAATATCGCCGTCAGTTACCGACGACACCTGTCGTTCCCTTTCATGTGGAATTGGAAACTCTCTGATAAACATTTCACAGAGAAGAACGCCATAGCTGTAAATATCAAGCTGCAAAAAAATCAACACTTTAAGATCGATTACAATCTCTTCAAAATCTAGATTAGAGCCGCATGTTTCATCTAATGTTTAGAAGACGGATTTAATAATAATAATAATAATAGTAATAATAATAATAACATTGTTTTTTTAATAAAACAAATATAAACTTTATTCATAGATTCAAAAAAAAGACTATTTACAGATTCAAGAATATAACTGAGTATTATCCAACATTACGCATATATATCTCTGGTTTTGTTTTTGTTGATGAGCGCCATTGACTCCCTTGGGATGGACACTAATCCATCGCAGGTTAGCTCCCTGAAGGCGCTGGTGTTCATTTACCTATCCTGAAAGGATGGAAAGCTAAACAATCCTAAGCATAAAAAAGGGTCATGAATATTTGAATCTCGGCAAACTCTGGGATCGAAGTGGGAGGGGGGAGGGAGGGGAGACTTTGTGATCGGGAGGCAGAGATCTTTGCAACTGCACCAATCCCCTGAAAGATTCTTAAGACACTTATACGTCATACATTTTAACTTCCGAATATGTTGCAGTAAAGCTTGCTTTGCAATTGGTTCAAAAACAATGGTCTTTAACTTCAATTGTTTTTGAACCAATCGCAAAGCAAGCAAACAGGAATCTTTCTCACAACCCCGCCTGCCTCTGTTGTGGCAACTATGAACACAATGAATGCAGACAGCTTACTTTTGTCGACTGCCCAGTTCTGCTTTCTGCCTCGGGGGCTGAGTACACCACAGCACCAGGATTGATGGTAGAACAAGAAATCATGAAGTTTGCTGTTCCATAATCCGAGACTTTAGCTCTATAAGATGAGCCCCGTAACCACAGCAAAATATTGGCACTACTGACGTCGCGGTGGATTATGGGTGGATTATGCAAATGAAGATAATTTAAAGCTCTTGCAATATCAAGTGCAATTTCAAGTGCTTCTTTTTCTTGCAGAGCTCTTTGCTGTAACAATGTTCTCAGGCTGGTATCCAGCAATTCTGTTACAATCAGCGGTTTTTCATCGGTGGTTGCTCCTATAAACTACATTGGAAAAGTAAACACTTAAGATTATTTCTCAAAAACGTTTTAGAAAGTCTACAGGAAAAATATCTACAAAGTGAATTAAAAGAATAAACCGAGATGCAATCGTACGTGGCAAAATAAACGCCATAGTTATCAATTCTGCCACGTACCAACCTCCTATATATGTCAATTAAAAATATATTATGGTGGAAGGTTGAGAGTTCTCAAAAAAAAGCCCGGGCAAAACAACTGAACTGGAAGTTTACAATATAATAAAATACTTGAAAGAAAAGACAGTAACTGAAAGAACAAAACAAATCAACGCTTTGCAATGGAACACAATATTCCAAAGAGTGCAACATAACCGAACAAAATAGTTCAACTTAATACAATACTTGAAATACGATGAGATGTGAACAATGCGCAATTATGAATTAATAATACCCAAATAAAGGTGAGGTCAACGATAATGATGATAGTGGTGGCCGTTGTGATGATGAAGGTGTTCGTGACGAAGGATGATGGTTGTGGCCCTAGGTTTTCCAAGGAAGAAATTTATATTGTTACTAAACAATTGATACATTTTGTTCTCTTCGATTTTAAAAAATTTTTGTTACTGATTGTGGCATGACATCATTTTTTACTTTATGCATAGAGATGATGCTGATGATGGTAATGATGATGAATATGTTTATTGTCATGATGGTTGTTGCAATTAAAAGGAGGATTTATCACAATTCTACCTGCAGTAAACATGGGTGCCTGCATTTTGAAGCAATGTTCATCTCTCTTTGAAACATGTTTACGTTATATTGCGAAATAATTATGTCGAAGAGTTGCTTGGCAGCGACTGGACAACCACGAAACATTGCTTTCTTCACCACAGCCCATCCTCCCCTCCCTAGTTCGTCATCACTTAAGTTAATGTCATCTCTGTGAAAAAAGAATATAAATAATTTGGATTGATATTTTAAATAATGAACAGCAACTTTTAACCTTGAAGGTTTATTTCCAGACATGTTTCAGCCTTAATTTCTACGCCATGATCAGTGTAAACGCATAATATTTGCAGGTTTATTTAAACAGCTTATAAGCACGTCAAATGCGTATTACGAGGGAAAACAAAAGCTATAAAGACAAAGAAAGATTTGATATGCATAGTTTTTTTGAACTCAATTTAGAATTCTGTTTGATCCGTTCCCAGAATTTTGAAGCACTCTGTTAAGGAGACCGGCTCTAGTCCATTTTACTTCCAAGTGCCACTATTTCCTCTCAATTTGCTGCCATTTTGTTTTTTTTGACCTTCAGACTTGACTTCAGCCCCTCTCAATACGCTATTTTTCAAATGCAAATTTTCACTAGTTTCAGGCTTATTCGGGGCAAAATGGTGTTGCTCGGTCACAATTGTCTAATTTATTCACCACATTTACAGTTAGTGCCCCCACAAAGGACTGGAGTGAGTGAAAAAATTACTTTAGAAAAACAATGAATTTCGCTTTTGGTTACGATGTTTCATCAAGAAATAATTTGCGTGTAAAAGACACATGGGTACGGAGCAAGATATATGAAAAACTATCTTAGCCAATGGCATTCAAAAAACGTACACATATGATATTTTTAAGTGAAATGACCGTATGAAGCCAGGCTTATTACCAAATATTATATGCGAGCAAGCCAGGGACATGGAATTAAACCTTACAATAGCTTAAAACAGTTGTTAATTTGGTTTCTAGGTTCATATACTTAAAAGATTTTGTTTTATTTTTCACTTGTCCCTCCCCTCCCCCTCATCCTATGATTTTATGATTCTTTATTACAGTTCCTTAAACTGCTACAAAATGTAAAACTGGCTTTAGCACTCTATCCCTCCCCCATCCCCTCTCTGTTGCAGTGGTTCTAACTTACAGTATTGGTTCTTTGCTAAAGCTCTTTACCGGTATCGCACTGGTTGCGGCTTAAATCCTTAAATCTTTTTCAGTACTACTCTTGAAAGTGAAATCTTATTATAAAAGAAATGGTTCATAGGTACAGTGCATCTATTGAGTTAGTGAGCACGCGGGAGGTTGCTAAGCACAAAAAAGCGCATGAGAAGAACGAAGCGAAGCTGAGTACTTCTCTAGCTTTTTGAGTGCTTAAGCAACCTCCCAAGTTGAAATGAAAATGAAAAACGTTTATTTAACCATACTGATAGGAGACTTTTAGTAAAAAAAATTAACTGTTTTATGTGAAATGTATTTAATGTAGATATGTACCTATTCAGCTAAACTGATTCAAAAGCGGATGATGATTCTACAACAAGCTCCACTTGTCGCAACGCGCAAGTATCAGATGGCATTCGATCAATACGAAACTAGTCATTTAATGAGTTTTTTGTGTAATTTTGGAAATGATATAATTCATAAAACACAGGAACCAAAAACACGATCTATCATTGCAAAAGATTTTAACGAAAATGTACACAGGTTCTGCGAGAATGGCCTAGGTGGCGCGTGCAATCTAGGCACAATAAAGGCCTTTTTAATGCGCCATATTTTGAATTTATGCGCTATTTGCCCATGGAGCATGTCCTTCCCAGCCCCTGCTCTTCGACAAAGATAATTTTGTTGTTGTTTCTTAAAAATATTTGTATGTGATAACATCTTAAGTCTGACCTGTTGAGTGCCCAACGCTGTTTTTCGTGACCATCACAATCTGCTGCCACCTGACTTTGGAGGAATCGTACTTGTTCTGTGACAAAAAGTAAAACAACAATAGAAATTTTTTAAAAAATATAAAAAAATTGCTCAACTATCTGCAAAGCATACTCTAAAAGTAGTTAAGTTACAGTTAAACAGGTTAGAAATGTGCAAGAAACAAAAGATAAACAACCGATATCACATACACAAAGAAATAATATGCATGACAGCATTCATAAACAAACTAGAAATGAAAGCAAATATAAAAAGTAACATTAACTCTGTTCAAAATGTCCTTGTACTTGTTCACATGCAGACGAAGTTTGGTAGTGAACACTGACAAAGAACACTTTACGTTAATTATGGCTTCTGGGAACCACGCTATTCACAGTTGAACAGGCTTGCATGTAGCTTTAAAGTGCATATGACATGGATTTTTTTTTTGAAGTTTTTTAAACTTTAAATTATTCTTAACTATAAACCGAAGTTATTTTCTGTCAAAAATCTTTTCCCTTTGTTTTATTGCGTGTTGAAAATGTTGATTTTTGCTTAAAAAGTGTCCACCGTCCGCGCGGCCAAACCACCGCCTGTGACGTCACATTGTTTGCAACTTTTCCTTGAGGAAAAGAAAAAAACAGCGATGGAGAGTAAAACGACCAAAAATAGAAGAAGATATTGCATGGCCGGAGTGCCAAATAAAGAAAGCTGTCAAAATACAAGCTATACTGATGGCATAAGAATGCAAATTGCAAACAATGTGACGTCATACCAGAACCCAGACTCCGGACAAATTTTTACTTCAAAATTGTGTTTTCAAGACGCGAAAAACCGTGGTTAGATTTTTTTGAGGACTCAGAATATCACATTCCTCTTTCTCAAGCATTAAATGTGAGAAAATGCCGAGAGAAAAAATCCGTGTCATATGCACTTTAAATAGAAAAAAGGTCAGAACATACCTGAGTTCACAAGAAAGTCAAAAGTGCCACCATTGAGCTAAGTTTGATATCCAATTGAAAGCACTCAGCCCAAATCTGTTTGATTTTTTTTGTTATTAGGCAACACATAAAACAAGAGAAGAAGTGACCAAGTCCCCCAGAGCTATGGCAAAATTCCACAAAGAAGCACTGAGGCTTAAGCAAGTTCTGAGTGCCAACACTGAACACTTTGCACAGGTACACAGCCGAATATGCAAAATATTTTGTTTAAGCCCAATTGATGGTTTATGTTACCGTCCCATTCCTGCATAGAGCGTCTGTCCTGTATTCTAAAGGTCATGCATTCAAATCCTTATTTAAAATCCTTATACTAGCCGAGTGGCTTATCCCCGATTAAGCTGATTGAAGTATTTTACTCCCCATGTACGGGACACTAATCCATCGCACGTTAGCTCCCAGCAGTCAGTGGTACTCATTTACCTACCCTGGAAGGATGGAAAACAGAGTTGGCTCAGGCAGGAAAAAAGGTCACAAAAATATTCGAATCTCGGCAAACTGCCAGAATCGAACTGGTGACCTTGTGGTTGGAAAGCAGAGATCTTACAAACTGCGCCAACCACGTCTGCCCACTATTGGCTCATAATGTTTTTTTTGTTATCGCTGGTTTAAAAATGAAAGGAAACAGCAATTTGAACTTTTTTCCCCCAAACCATGATTAAGGTAAAATTTCTCAGTTTGCTAATGATATTGATATGATAAACATTTAATTCTGATCAGATTGAAGGTGTGTTCGAGGACCAGGATTTCAGAGCCAAGGTTACCAGGGTAGAATTTGAAGAAATGATTGATGAGTTATTGAAAAGGGTACCTGGACCTGTTGAGGAGGCTTTGAGATCTGCACACATGAGAATGGTAAGATTTAAAGTTTGTCCAGATTAGAAAGTATGAAATAGAATATTACTGTAGTATAAGGCACCATCGTAACCTTTGTCATGGTGCTGTGTTAGAGTATTAGATTTATAACTGATAATCACAGGGTACCCCAGTAGACATGCATTGGGCTATTGGAGTCACAAAGGATACCCAAGAAGACGTTTGTTTTGAAAATGAAGAAGCATATGTATGCTCTTTAATAAGGTATCTGAACAGACATAACTAGAATGCTAGTGAAATTATACATCAAAACAGTTACTGTTCATCAGCAGGATTTCCAAATTTTGTGTAATTCTACACAATTGGTTTCGGCTCTATTGTAATAGATATCTGAACAGACATAACTAGAATGCTGCTAAAAAAGGAATTGCAAAACAGTTACTGTTCACCAGCAGGATACCTAAACCGTGTACCATTCTACAATTGGTTTCAGCTCTATTGTAATAGATATCTGAACAGTCATAACTTTAATGCTGCTTTAAAAAAAATAGCAAAACAGTTACTGCTCATAAGCAGGATGCCCAGGTATCCTGTGCTAACACTCCCCAAAGGCAAGAATTTTGTTTCTTTAGCTACAGTACATTTGTAGTCCATGACTCACCTAGTTTTCCATATTGTTACCATAATGTCGTTAAAATCACCTATATCATTATCACCATTGTAACATAGAGGTATTTGTAATGTAACAGCTTAGCAACTTCTCTGTGTTTTTCTGTTGCAGTTTCGGTTGAGTTCTCTCAAACTTTGCTATTAAAGGATCTTTACCAGGCTATAAAAACATGGAGACTACATTCCATTTCTTCTATAAAGTTATTATTTTCCGACTTGAATAAAAATAAAAAGCGATATTAGTAGCACGTGTGTATAGTTAGAGAAGTGGCATTTTTTTTGTTAATTGGGGCTACATTTTGGGTTTGGGAAATTTTAGACATTTAACATTCTGAAAATGGAAATTTCTACATTTTCAGATGGTTACAGAGTCAGAAATGGAAGAGCTCTATCAGTTTCTATCAGTTTCTTAAGTTTGTAATTATGACGGGGAATTCTTAAAATCCTGCCATTTCCCCCGTCGATCTTACAGGCTCGGATCTACATCGAGGTTGAATGGAATACAGGCCAGTAACACACGAGTTCGTAGGCCGATTGGGATGTATTCAAACTCGTAGTTAATGAGGCCTAGAGGCCTAGTTTAAATCTACTTATCAGTTAAAAAATATTCGATAAAACTTAACGTTTCGGCCGCACTTGTTGCGGCCTTCATCAGAATAAAAATAGTAAGAAGAACGGATAAAATATATGTACAGTTATATGAATAGTAATGATTAAAATTCTTAAGTAAATTTTTTAAGAACAAAGGTGTAATTAGGCGTAGAAATTCTTTGTGTCAAAATAACTTGATCCATGTGGGGCTTAATTTAAAAGAATCATCTTTGTTGAAGTTATTTTTACGTTTTTGTATTTCTACTGCTTCGTTTTTAATTCTAGGAATGTATTTTTCTGTCTGAGCTAAAACTTCAACTTCGTGAAAAAGAATTCAATGATCTGGATTATAAAAAGCATGTTCAGCAATAGCGGAGAGATGAAAACGTCCATTTCTAGTGTGCCGTTCGTGTTCTTTACTTCTGCATTCGATAGTTCTGCCTGTTTGCACTACATAGCATTTGCCACACTCGCATTTCACTAAATAGATACCTTCGGTGTCAAGCTTGGGGAGTGTGTCTATATATGAACGAAGAAACTGGTTAACTTTATGAGTGGGTTTGAAACTGACTTGAATACCTTGTTTATGCAGAAGTTTTGCGGTTTTGATTTGTGACTTTCTTTGTGTATGGTAAGCACGCGTATCGTATGGTAAGCAACTACTTATCAGTCATTGATAAAAGGGATGTACAAGCTAAATTATTTCTGAAATCCTTAAATATTAAAAAACGGGTGTCATAACGTACTATTTTGAACCCCCATCTTTTCTCTTCCAGTCGGCTATCTCAAGTAGAACTCTAGTAGAGTAGTCAATCAGAATGCAGGAAGCGTGTTATAGACCGTTAGTAGGTTTATCCTAATAGAATATAGCCCTCTAGTTGAGTAGTCAATTAGAATGCAGGATGTGTTAGACCAGTAGTAGGTTTCTACTAATAGAATACAGCCCTCTAGTAGAGTAGTAAATCAGAATGCAGGATGCGTGTTATAGACCGTTAGTAGGTTTATACTAATAGCCATAACACTGATGAATGTATTCTCATTCCTCACTCTAGGGTCACATTGACAGTGTTATTCTTGTTGGTGGTGGAACCAGGGTACCCAAGCTACAGGAAGTTTTGCTCAAGGCAGTTAAGAAGTGGTGCAGGGTGCCAGTAAGTACCTTAGTAAGTTTATACTAATTAAAATTTACTTTGTATGTTCTTCCATAAACAGGGTTACCTTTCACGACTTTCCAAGACCTTCTCTAGCAAATAAAACCCAAACACTTTAAACTACATTTTCCCAAAACTGTTTACAATTCTGATCCAAGAAAAGAAAAACAACCATTGACAATCTATATTAAAAAAAATACTTTCTTGGAAAGTCGCAAATTTTTTTCTACAGTGATGTTCTATATTTTACACAATATATTTATCTTTTTCTAAGATTTTCAAGGACCACGACCCAAAGTCAAGGACTTTATAGGCCCGGTATATTTTACTCCCATTTCCAAAGATTTTCAAGGCAATCCTGTTTATTGAACCGTAAGTCCACACTTACCTTCTACATTGCTGCTATTTTCAGAATCACAGTTCTTGGGGTTTAAAACAGTACAGAACGTTCCTTCCGGTCTCTCTGGGACATGATTTATCGTAAGGAGAATAGAATATACTGGACACAAGAAGTCTGCCATACAGAAACTAGCAAGAGAAAAGAGAAAAGCAAGGAATTAGACAAAAACAACTCCAAAATTTTAGGAAAAGGTGGCTGGCACAGTTGGTAAGATCTTCTAACCAAAAGGTCCCCGGTTAGCACCTTGTCTTTGCCAAGATTCCAATATTCGTATGACCTAAGCCAAATCAGCATTCCACTCTACCGGGGTTGGTAAGTGAGTATCACTACCAGCTGGGAGCTAGCCTGCTATGGACTGGTGTCCCGTCCAGGGGGTGTCAAAGACTCTCCCCCGTTTAACAGAACAGAAACAGGAGATAAATCCCAGCTTCATGATTTACTAGGGTTGTAAAGGATTTAGGTAACATTAAAAAACCCAGATATTTAATGACGACTCCCCAAAGGGGCTTTTCAGTGTGATGTTAAAATCTCCCTCTTCCCCAGTTAAGAATCCCAACTGGTAGGAGGCAAACCAGTTGGCTATTTACAAAGCGTATTAAATTTGTCCCTAAGTTCACCGAGGGCAAATTCATTCAGTGGTCTGAGTCGGGGAATTGAACCCGGGTCTTACACATTCAAATCCCAACTCTCACCATTGCAACATGCTGTCTGGCTCCTTTTTAATGTAAGCAATGCTGTACATATTATAATAGCATTTATTTTAGCACTGACAAGGGGAAAGAGAAAAGCATGTTAAATTCTATAATTCTAACATTTTAGGGCATGAATAGTTTTTGCACTTGGTAAAGCAACTTACCCGTATCTCTTGACTGTTCCAAGAGCACAAAACTTGACCTCCTGTTCCTCATGCCAAGCACACCTAGATAAGTTTACTAAACATTTCAGCATTGTTACGAAATCCAGGCCTTTGATACCATAATTCTTGAGACTGGCTAATAACTTATAAGTATTTAATGTACCACCTTGTATCCTTTAGTAATAATACTTTAGATATTTAACGTCAACTGCGAAGGAAAAAGATCGAAATTGCTTGACTGTTCACACTGTCACATGAAAGTCCAATTTACAGAGGGAGGTTAAACCGGAGAAAAACCCTGAACATCAGAGTGCGATCAACAAACCTGCAGAAAAGAAAATGTCAACCTATGATTGGCTCCAAACAGTAGAAAAAGAGCAAGCCAAAGTTAAGACGAAAACGAACATCTGCACAACAGGATAAAATCTGAAACAGTAGTTGTGGTTAGGATGCTGGCAGCAATTAGTAAAACCACAAATTAAAATACTAACAATACAAAATTATAAGCAAGCTACTAACCTTGTATTCGTTTCATAGTCAAACACAGTACTTGAAATCAGGTCTGTTGCTTGGGATTTGGAGATGCTGAATGGAACATTCTCACAGTGGGCATGAAGATCACAAACTAACCCTTCAAGCTCGTATACTTTCCGCAACTTGTTAGCCATCTCTAAAAAAAAAATTTTTTAAGTTTTGAGTAATCAGTCAATCAATCAGTCAGTCAGTCAGTCAGTCAATCAATCAATTTAACCAATCAATCACTTTAATCAGTCAGTTAATCAGTCAGTCAATCAACCAGTTAGTCAGTCAGTCAGTCAATCAATCAATAAATCAATCAGTCAGTCAGTCAGTCAATCAATCAATCAATTAGTCAGTCAATTAGTTAGTCATTAAATCATTAAATCAGAGAGTCAGTCAGTCAGTAAGTCAATCAATCAATTAGTTACTCACTCAATCAATCAATCAATCAATCAATCAGTCAGTCGGCCAGTTAGCCAGTCAATCAATCAATTAGTCAGCCAGTCAGTCAGTCAGTCAAACAATCAGTTAGTCACTCACTCACTCTTTCAATTAATCAATCAATCAATCAATCAATCAATCAACCAATAGGTCAATTCAATTTTTGTCCAGGTTTTTCCTTGTGAACAGTGGTGGCTGGATTTATGTCGCTAGATATCAAAATCTTTCACTTTCCATACTTTCCATATTGTTCACTTCATGGGATCCTTTTCTCTCTTAACCAACACTAATGCTCTCTTGGTTGCTCGACCTTGCTTCCTCTTACCCTTCACTTCAAAAATCAGAGTGTAGGATGTGTGTTAGACCCTTAGTAGGTTTAATTTAATACTTAACAAACTCTCCCTTGGTAGATCCATTTTATCTCATCTAACATTTTCTGACCCATTCTAACCACCGCATATATCACTTTCTAATACCTGATTACTGTAAACTTTAAAGTAACTCTTGTTTTGCAAATCCATGTTAGCCCATGTACCTATTTTCTGATCCATTCTAAAGTACTGTATATCAATTTCTAACACCTAACTACTATAAACTTTTAACTAATCCTTTCTTAGCAGACTATGCAAACTCTTTTAGCTTTTGAGATTTACAGTATCCTAGCACCATTTTCAAAATGGGCATATCCATAAGGAAAGCACTTCTCTTTTTATTTCAATTTTTTTTGTCATTCAATGTTAACAATAATAATTATTAAAAAAATATACAAGTCCTAAACTAAGAAAAATGCTAATTATTAAAATATAATTAAAATTTAAAAGCGATCTCTGGCTAAAAAGATTAAAATCTGTTACAAGCTTTCGGCTATCTGTTCTATAGCCTT
>JAOTRI020115181.1:0-12652 GCA_028564885.2 Zoanthus sanctaehelenae | reverse complement strand
GGCTAATTGAAAACAGGTGGCCATTAGAACTATAGAAGTTAAAATTACAATTACAATACTAGGTCAGATAGAAATGTAATATTTATATGAACTATTAAAGTATTACAGGTATTAGATTGTAGATAAGCCTTAGTAAAAAATCAATTCAAAGGCTTAATATACGAAATTCAAAAATTTTATTTTTATACTAGTTGTGAGCGTGACATCAACGTGTCCAGTGAGTTGTGAAGAGGAAGATTATTGGCCAGTGTGTGGTAGCGACAGAAATACCTATGATAGTCTCTGCTTCCTGGAACAACAGAGATGTAAACCCAATAGAAGCGGAGAACACGTAAAGCTTCTTTATGAAGGAGAATGTGAAGAAGAAGACGACGAAACTGAGCTGCAGTGAGTTTATTAGGTTCTTTTGGATTTGGCAGGTTTTAATGGCGGAAAATCTTCACGAAACTGACATTGTACAAATATACCAAAGATTTAAACACAATCCTTACCTTAACCTTAATCCTCTCCACGCCAGAAGGCGCATAAGGCCGTTACGCTCTCTGGCTGCTATTTTGGTGGCGTTCCAGCTTGACCATCCAGCGGTGTTACGATCTTTCTGTATAGTCCTTCGCCGTGTAGTCTTTGGTCTTGCACGTTTCCTTTCTGGCTGCTATCAAAGTGCGGTCATAACAGTCGTCACTTCCTTCTCTCCTTAGGATATGTCCTAACCAGCTCCATCTTCTCCTTCGTACTTCCCAACTGACGTTCTCCATGCCCGTTTTTTTCAATATTTTGTTGTTGATATTTTCTTTTGCCATCTTATATCCTTAATATTCCTTTTAAACACTTGATCTGGAATGTATCTAGATGTTTCTTATCCTTCTTAAACACTAGCTCAGCAGATAATAATTGCAAGCGAAGCCTAATAGGGAGGTACTAGAGGAAACAAATTTGTTGTCATTAAATGATAGGAAGAAAAAGGCTTATGAGAAACCGTCCTGGGAATCCAATTTTCCCTCTTATTCATGAGCGCAGCGTGTCATTTAGTGCAACATATTCTCTTCGATCTGGCAGTGTTACACTAAACCAGTGCGCACCAATAGATTGAGGTGAGTCAAAATACACAAGACGAGTAAAAATATCAGCTATACTACATTCTAATTAAACTGTCTAATAAGTGATTTATTATCCAATCTTTTATTCGTTTAAAAACAGAACTAAATACTGCCACGCGCGCGGCAAAACAAGTTTTCTGGAGTACGAATATTGCTCAAAATGTACAATACGGCTGGTATTTGTACTCGCCCCAGACCCTCTCATGGTGTTACTTGTACGGTTATTCGTGCAGTTAGATAATAAAGAACCTTAATTTAATCTAATTAACTAAGGGACAGGTCAAAAAGCATCTACCATTTCTCTTGTTTTGATTATGGCAACAAGTTGTTGCCAGGAGCAAATGAAAACCAGATTTAATATAATTCCCTGATTTTGCCAAAAGTTCTTTATATCGCTTTAAATTGCCCAATTTTGCCTAATATTATTCCCTGATTTTGCCAAAAACGTTTTATATCGCTTTAGATTGCCCAATATTGCCCCCTGTCGCGACGATATCAAGGGCCCTAAGTAGGCCCAATAAACGTTCAACTGAAAGTATAAGTTAGTATAGGCATATTTTATTCTGAGAAATGTACTTTTGAAGACGGGAAGAAGTGAGTGCTTTTTGATATCAAAATAGAGAGAGTCTATGCACCTTAAATTATTTTCGTTCAGTCACATCCGGATTGAAAAAATGTTCAAATAATTTTGTTGATTTCTAAAATGACAATCATTGTTTTGGGAGGATCAGACACATTTATAACTGAAGAGTCCATTTTCTTGGGCACGAAATTCTTGTCCCATTAGATGACCTTGATGAATACACTTAATATTTTTAAGTATAAGCCTCTCAAACTTTGAGAGGCTTATACTTTGAATTTGCCTATGGCCTGGCGTTTGAAATGTTAAGGATCTGCCTCATATCAACTGTATAGCGTTTTTTAGATTCCAAAGAAAAATATCTGAAACAAGCAAAGTGTTTTCCAAAGAAAACCGTTCACGCGCCCCTGACTAGACCATTATGAACCAAAGATTTAGACTGATGTGTATTAATAATTCCAAAGTGATGTTCTGTTAGTCATTGAGAAAGCTCTTGTAGATGCTGATGTAATCGAACTGGAGTTTCTTAATACTTTTTAATCTTCCAAGTTAAAAATTGACTCAGGTCGAGATAATTTCCACTAATCCGGTTTAATGACAATGCCTATACAGAGAAAGACTCAAGCATCCGATTAATCAACACATAGCTTAAGTCGAAAATTTCCATCTATTCACAATAAAATCTCCACATGACTCTAATGAACTTTTGTGACTAAATAAGTAAATTGTTTATGTTGCTGGCCTTTATTAATATGATATATAGTTTTGCCGGAATTGTTTGCAATTGAAACCACTAGCGGGCACCTTGAGCGGCAAGTAGGGTTTCATTAAGCCAGTAGGAATTATTTATTTTTGCGCACCAGAGGCTTTTTTCGTTAGCATGACTTCTAGAAAAAAGCAGTTCGGCTTGTTTGAAACCACATGACTTGTAGCTTTTCATTTGGTCAGTTTAAAAGCAAAACTTTTGTCGCACCGTAGGCGGTTGAGCAACAAAGTCGCCTCCTGCTGGTCGGTTTTTGTACAACGAGAGACTACTTGGGATTAAACTAATGAAAAACGCAGTACGTACTGCTTGCTTTGACGTGTCGTTGTATCCCGGTCTGACATGTGCTTTTATAAGACAAACGATTGCCAAAATAAGATTTTTTCCCCGTTACTTTAGGAACTCGAGCGTTTTTACCTTAAACTTAACTGCTAAAGAAATTACACGTTTTGTAGCAGTATAATTATTTCTTAGAGCTTATTTTAAAAGTTTCATTCTTGTATTAAAGTTTGCAGTTTAGACCATTCTACGACTGCTTTTCGTTTTTGAGGAGTAGGAAAGTTTTTTACATCTGTGAATAGTCCTCGATGTACTGCACGTTTCACATTCAACTAAACAACACCACATAAACCGGCATTTGCAATTATATTTAGCAATATGTGTATAAGATTTGAAACCTCGGTCACAACAAAGCAATCCGCAGCCATCAACTGCTTTACTTGAAGCATTGCATTCTCTTCCTTCAGTTCCCAATGAGCCGGTTTTTGGATTATTGATGCAAAAATCCGGAGAATCCGTTGTGTAGACAAGGTCCAAATTTGTAGGAGGTTTGATTGTTTTGCCCTCGACAATAAGTTCATCTCCTTTGTTGCTAACCATCACTTTGGATGCGCCATCAAATTTGGATTTGAGGAAGTTGCTTACTAGGCGAAAAGTTGGTAATTTTTGCCAGCATGTTTTCTGGGTGCACTGCCCGGATATTCCGTGACACTTACATTCCTTTTGAATGTTTGTTTTCACGGCCTATAAAAGAAACCACATCATAGGTCAAACGTTTTGCCACATCGGTACTTTTTGTATTTACGTGGGTCGGCTGACTACTTTCCAAACATTAAGAGCTCAATTACAGATTGCTGAGATGTCACTTAACTGAAATTTAAAGGAGATTCCAACTTTGCGTAATAGTTATATGACAAAACTAAATAACTAACAAAGGAGTTTTACTTTGAGAATAATAGTATCTCATTAGCAGCTGTCGGTGCCGTCTAGTCTCGTTGTTTTTGTCACTACGGTCGTAATTTCTTTGTTATTACATGCTTCAATGGGTGTTTAACCGTGATGAAAGAGTCACCACCACTGAGATTTCTACTTTTCTTTTAAAAATTTTGAAAACTTCAATTGAAATTTGTTGTTGTATAGATCAGACACGAAATCGGTTTCTAGTTGTTATGAAACACTAAGAGAGCGCTGATGTTTGATCGAGCTACATTCAGCCAAAACGCAATGCACTGAACTCTAAAGTTTACTTGGGGAATTAACTATAAAGTGATATATTTTCATGACAGGATATAGAATGGAAGAACCCAAGTATATTTCACGCGAGTCCGAATGACTTTTTGAGTTTATGCCTTTGTTCTTCAAAGTAAAGTATTGAACCGCATGTTTCAGGTAACATATCAGAGACCGGGGGATATTAATATAATAGTGTTTAATGCCCCCTAATGTAATAGGAATTAAATTTATACTGTTCATTCAATCTGCTAAGTGTAAACAAATGCATGCAATAGATACGCAGTATGCAAATAAAACAAATTGCTTCGTTACTTTTTTAAGTGTATACATTTAATTGGAAATTTCTACAGAACAAAATTTTGCATTTGGATGGATCAATCTCTCCGATAATTACCCTTTGCATTGGCGTTAATGACAATAAATAGTTTGGCTATTCACTTTGCATTTTGATGTATTATGTCTGTGCTTTGTGATTAAATGATAACTTCAAGTTAAACCTGATCGGCGCCACTGTGGACTGCGGCTTGTTTGATGGCAAAGAGGTCTCAAGTGGAAATGTGTCTTAGTATTTATGTTAACTAAGTCAAACAACTTCATCGTTCCTTGACATCCTCATTGAAAAGTATCAAAGTAATGATTGCCAATTTTGCTAGCTCACCCTGTAGCAGTCTGTCTGTTAACTAATACAAGAGAAACTGCTGTACGGTCACGTTATCAACGATGACTGCTAGTTTGCAACTTAATTTGTCATTCAGTTGAAGTATTGGTACAATGTCGTCTAGCGTTTTAAATTTCGTAAAATGCGCTCCATTCATTTTTGGTTTGGTTACAACTCACCTTGGTCTATAGACAATAACCTTACTCGCTGCCCTAAGACAATAACCGACCCCTTTACTACATATTATTAATGCGATTATTATTTTTCAACACCACGGAGCTTTGCAATCTGAAAACATGTTAAGGTTGTAAATTTACTTTAATTTCACTTTAATTGGGGCATTACAATCTATTAAATCTGTGACACGATAGACATAGGAGGTGAGACACGCAATCTCTCTAAATTCACCTTGACAGAAATGGTGCATCTCTTACCAGTATTCCTGCCTTGTTGTTGTGACGTATGATTAGCGCTCTTGGATCTCTTCTATTCTTTGTATTATCCATAAACTGTTCTGAGACTTCCGAACCATATTTTAAATTTTTTTTGCATCCGCGCCATGTAAACTCCGACCTGCGGTCGTTCTGAACACCAGTCTCTGTGTTAGGGTCCTTAACAGCGGTTTGGGAGTGTAATCTTGTTGAACAACCGCAGCTGTCAAGCTCACCCATGTTGCAAGCATGTGTTACTTGGTAGCTTATTCCGGCTGTTGTGATGGCAAATATAAAGGCGGTTTCCCTGTAATCTATAATAGCGAAAATTAAAAGCATTTAGACGCTAGACAAACGTTCTGTACATATCAATTTATCATCTTTTAAAACAACATTTTGCAAAAAGGCTTCTGATAGCCATTAAGTTAAAAGGTTAGTCTCACCTTGTCTTACTATTTTTCTGATGGAGTTTCTATCCGTTGAACAGTTCCATTTCCGATGGTGAAACTGGTATTGACATTCTTGCACTGCTTTGTCAACTCCATTTAATACCCTTTTTATTAGTTCGGGATTAGATCGACAGAAATCGGTTTTGCCTTTTAGTCGTAGAAACATCTGTGTTCGTGTACAGATGCTGTTTTTATCGAGTCTATGTGACAAATCGAGCGACCTGGAAAGAGTGTGAGAAGTTTACTACTGGTTTAACCGAGACGAGGTTCTAAAAAAGTGGTGTGGTTTTTGTCAAATCACATTCTTTGAGAATTACACTTACCACCATAATGCAGTTAGACTTGTTGGATAAATTACCAGCAGAAACAAACTTGTACGGCTTAATTTCATGGTTATACTCAACAGGGTTTACCACTTAATAAATCCTATAAGAGCCAAATAGAAAAGTAAGCACTTGCTAACCTTCTGTTGTTATATATTTATTTAAGTGTATACAAGTATTGAAGGATTTGATTGACACCTGTCAGCGCATGTCAAGATGATGGAATAATTTTATAGAAAGCATTTGAAAAAAGTAAATACGTTCTATGAAAAGAGGTTTCGAGTTGCAAAATGGTAGCTAACTAGCTGATTCTTGGACTCTTTGAAAAGCAGTTATAAAACCAAAAAAATGAACTGGTCAACACTAAGCTAAATCTGTCAACATCTTTTGTTTTTGCTGTAAAAACAGACCACTTGATTTTCTAACCACATATTCTATCCTGTTACTAAACTTCCTGGCGCTTAAGTCTTTCAGGAAAAAACATATACATATTAAATAGCTTCTCGTTTATCAGGAAAATGTTTGGAAATTAATTTCCTATAGAAAAATCCAAGAGCCCAATTAGATTACTCTTTATGAGAAAACGCCAAAACGATTCCCAACTATCTCGTCTTGAGAGTTATCCTATCCTAATCTGCTCAAAAGGGACCTTAGGCTTAGTTCGAGGGAGATCTTGTTTAAAGTTACCTATTAAGGTACTTAAGTTTTAAGTGTTTCTGCCAGCAAAATATATATGAAGACGATATACTCATGTAGACCATTCGCGAATAAATGTTTTAAACCAACCATGAAAAATTGCCAAGCGTAAAACATTCTTTAAATTTTATAGTTGAATTTAAACGGAAATCCATCGAGTTACAACTTCTAGTTTATAAAGCACTTGGAAAAACAACTTTCAAGCTTCGACCTTTGTCTGCCAAAGTTGTTTGGTTTTCTTTTATCTTGAGGTGTAGTTTGATAAGAATGCTAAAACAGGCTACAACTGCTGCCAGATATCAGTTCATTCACCGAGATAAACAATTTTGTCAGTCTGAATGCAACTCTCCGTTCAAGAAACCATTATCGGACAGAATTCTTTTTTAAATGAAGAATCATTTAACTTTTACTAAATACTAGTACAGTTGTAGCAAAGCATTTTTTTCAAGTTTCAGTGAAAAATAATTTTTTATTCCTTGTTAATGAAGTTGGTATTCCTACATCAAATTTGCTGTTAAAACACTATAAAAACTATCCCTGAATAGTAGACATTTTGCAGGTATACGATTTGCACCATCCTGCCTCAATGATAATGAGATAAAGGTATTGCCTATTGATTTTAATTCTAGCTGAGGTAGGCCAATGCTTGCATAACAAAAAATAAAGATTTTTTGACATGTGATTCTAATTTGCTTGCCAATAAAGTGGCATATCTTTCGTTCAGATAAAAAAGATTTGTACTTACCCATACGCGGAATCATAAAGCTGTCCCTTAAATTCTGGGAAAAAAGTAAGAGAAAAAATTCTTTTCTGTCGGATCAGCTACACCCAAAATACATTTATTGGTTTAATTTCATCAACAGCAAATCACTAGACATGCCTTTAAGGAAAAACTATGACCATGCTTTCTATATTTTCTTTTTGACACACACTTTTGATAGAGGAGATATTGTCTTTCAGTTTGAGCCCCCGACACAAACCAGAATTATAGATTTTAAAGAAGTTTTACCACCCAAGGGCAAAGCTCGTGCACACACCAAAGAAGTGTCATTGGCTTTGTATAGGTTCAGTATAAAAGTTGCACATCAATAAGTGCGCAAGATTTGAAATGCTTTTTAGGAAGTTCTGTAAATATGTTTGACATAACACACTTGTCGTTGTACAGTCTATGCGGATCAATAATTCAAATTAAATCGAGTTCCTTCTAAAAACATACAAGCAAAAAAAAAACCCAGCAGAGCCGAATGGAATTAAAAATAATCAAATTAAAATATCAATAATGGGAATAAAACTTCCTGTTGTAAATAACTTGTATATCAGACGATCTCTAAGTAAATTATAGAACAACATTTTTTTTAATTTTCTAATTAAAGCGGGCAGCTTGAAACGATAACACTATGTCATTGTGTGCTAATTGTCGGCTTCAAGGTGAGCACAAATCTACAACCACGATCTATTCTAGCATGTGTCAAAAATAAATCTGAGCGTTTTCATAACGTTATTTACTTCAAAGATTTTTATCAATATAGATGAAATTGATGATCCAAGGCTTTAATTTTGGGACAAGCGAGATTCAAGCTAGTCGATTCTAATCAGCCTTCGACACAAATTGTGTCACTCATTACTGACCTACAACAGAAGCATACATTCATTTAGAACTTTATATCTTTATTCTTCATATCAGCTTATTTTATACCTAATTTATTTTTTTAGAATATAATATTTCATGTCAATGTGAAAGGTTTTTTTTAGCTGCCAACTTTAGCCGACAAGTAGCTACGATAACTTGCCCTGCCTTTTGTCAAAATTGGAAATTTTTAGAATTTTAAAAACAAACCCGTTCTCGTTGGTTAGTTAACTTAAAATTATGTTAACACTCATAAAGTAAGAACACGGAATTTTTTTTTTTTTTGTGGTCAAGACTGAATGTTCTTAAAACTTTTTCAGCTTTAACGGATCTTAATGTGGACACAATTGCAAGTACACTCTTGTTAAATAAGAACAACTTTATATATAAGAACAATGCAAGGCTCAATATAATTAACGCTCACGGAATAGCACGAAAATGTTTTAAACAGAGATTTCACTAAAACTCATAAATAAATTAACTTATAGCAACACAATATAAAATACAAGAGGTCTTTCAGATTTATTCAAAAATGTTTTTCTTCAGTTAAGCTGCTAAAAAGAAGAGCAAGATTAAGAAAACTGAATTTGCGGCTGAAATCATGAAAAACTAAGAACAACGAAGCTTAGAAAGATTTAATCGGTCACTGAAAAAAGCGTGGATTAAATTGCTTTGTTATACTCTAGTTTTACACCGAAATCCGTACTGATAGTATTTGCCTAAAAGGTTAAACCTCTAAAGATATAGTACATCTGCTAATGTAAATTTTAGTTTCAAAATGTTCTAAATGCCGTTCTACATAGTGTAGTTCTACAAGAGTGTATATAAAAACAGAAGATCTTCGATTTTTCTGAACGATGATCCAGTTATAGTTGTAGTTTATTTGTTCATCTATTTATTCGGCTGGATGTATAATATTCACGGTTTCCTTTTTTAACGTTGTTCTGTCAGGTTACCAAATCATTGGTACTGATTTCACCACCCTCTAAGTATTTTATATTCAGAAGTTCTCATAAACGACATATTGAAAACGAACTGAAACATTTTTTGTGTTTTGTATACGTACGGTTTAGTTTGTTATGATTTCTTCAAACACTTTTATTACATTACTGTGTGCCGTATCAATAAGTAACATCAGCCTGCTTTATTGGCTCGTCATAGAATGTTTACACATTGGCTACACTTTTTGTAACATTAGCAGTAACAATAAAGGTGTGATATAGAATTGATATGTAATGCTGAAATAATATTATATATCATCTTAACTTAGCTTCCCGCATCAGTTGTCTGGGACAAGAAATGCTGCAGAGAACTATCGCATATACCTTTATGCATACTTATATCCTGATGCTATTTCATTGTTAAGAAGGAGCACGGCTTTTTTCAGAGTATTAGAGTAAAGACAACGTACCTCATGCATTATATGAATGGAAATTTTTAGTAGCGATAACGATAAAGTAACGCTTGTATATGCAGTTACAAAAGAAATGAATTAATGTCAAGGGTCCCTAGCTGCAGTGCCAATGATATATGGAATGGTTATGCAAAGGTATCCACTGGTAAATGTGACAGTAGCTTTATAACAGCAACTATATAATGGAAAACCTTTGCATTGTTAATCGCGGGTAAAGGCTAGGGCATACATTGGTAGTGACAATGGCCGAATGGCAAAATAGCAATTGTAAAGAGGTAACAACAGGTTGTAATGCCAAAGACAATGCCACTAAGCCCATATATAAATTAGCAATGCTAAGTTCTTATATAAAATGGCAATGCCAGGTCGGAGTGCTAGTGGCAGTTTGGCAAATGCAATAGCAGATGGTAAGGGCCTTGCAATGGCATGGTTACAATCATAACGCAATTGCGATGACAATTGAAAGTACTCTTGAACAGCTCACTGATGACCATAATATAGACAGCCAGTGGTAATGCTGCATGGTACTGAAGCAAACGAAACAGCAACAGCGTGCTATCATTGGATTGAATTGCATTGCTACTTTTAAAAGAACATAAATGTTGTTTTTGCAATGAAAGAAGATCTCATGATCCATTTTTTAAATGGAAAACGTAATCATGAACACATTTGTGCGTGCGGTCTTTGGGTAAAGCTATGTTAACAGATAATAAATTATTATGTTTTTTATATATATCTTTCCTCATAAAGACGAAATTAGTAAAACGCCGGGGTTTTCTCATCTGGACTCCGGCATTGTGGCATGCGTCTGGAAAAGTTGTCATTTGGAAGAAAAAGATTTTATGGATTTCAATTGTTTCAAAATTTCTCTCCCTTCTTGATCTAAATAACAGAATATAAATAAGTTTAAATGTATTATGGTTTGGAAGTTGACGATGTTTTGAGGCTTATAGTTAAAAATACAAAATGGCGGCGTTTTTGAGAAGACCTCAAAATGTTCAACATGAACAATAAATTGGTTTCATAAAGGCTATTAGGCTTGACATGTTTTTGATTGTGCAATGTTTACGGTCGTAATACAGCGTTTTTTATTTAATGAATTCATAATTTGGAACATTCTGTTGAAAATGATAAAACCTGTTATGTGAAATCAGCTTGCTTCATTTAAAATAATTAGTTTTAACTTAGTTCAAGTAATATTTCAAATAACATCTTTATCAATTTCCAGTATAATATATCTAAAGTTATGTCAACTAAAGATCTACTTATTAGTTTTGAGTTGATATTCTTTATCAGAATTTTTTGTGGGAAGTTTCTGCTAGTAGTGATACACATGTTTTTACTTTCAGGAGCACGAAAGCAATTAAGGCTTGGCTATTAAGCTCAGCAAGTTTTTGATTGTGAAATGTTTACGGTCGTAATTTATTGCTTTTATGTTTAATGAATTTATAATTTGAAACATTCTGTTGAGCTTGAATGATAAAACCTGTTCGGTAAAGTCAAATTGTTTGATTTAGAAAATCAATTTTACTTGTATAATGCTTGTTATATTTCAATTAACATTTTTGTTCATTTGAAGCTAACTATATCTCAAGCTATGTCAACAAAGAACTATTTGTTAACTTTCAGTTGACATTCTTTATCAGATTTTTTTGGGAAAGATCTGCTTGCCATGATACATATGTTTTTACTTTCAGGAGCACGAAAGCAATTAAGGCTAGCTAGGTGATCACAATACTAATACGTCGGTGGGCGAGGTCTTCATCTCATGCCTTGGGCTGGTTATAAGCTCTTTCTGTCACTGTGAAAGTCAAAAGCCAAGGTAACATATGAATTTACTCACTAGCCATCTTGAAATGGTTTAATAGTTAGCATGCATGGACTGTACCAGCGGCTATTTCTATTTCTCAATACAAATAAAATGAATGGTTCTTATATTTTAAGGTCAGTTTCGTCATTTAGAATATGAATATCACCAAAACTTTCAGCTCTTCAAGACAATCAAAATGAATGGTAACTTCATGCATTTATAGATTTTCATTATTTATTGGCTCAAATTTAGAGTGTAGTCTCAGCTTGGCATTTAAACTCTTCAACTGGCAATGCAAACAAAATTCGTGAATCATGGTCTCTTCATATAGAGTCCCATTACTAGATCAACAGTATAAGAATTGATAAAAGTCATAATTTCTTATGCACCTTAGCTTCAAGCATACAAAATGTTTATACAGTAGCAATGTTCACTTCTGCCGCCATGACTACTCTTCTACAACTTGAAAATAACCTGGTTTCAAACGTGTCCATTACCTAGTTTAATCCCCGAATGGCCACATTCAGTCAGCTTTATTAGTTAATTGAGCTGGAGAAATACCACTTCCAGCATGTGTGTTCGATCAATAAATCTTAAAGATCTTAACATGCCTCCAAATATTGTTGCAAAACGTTAGCCAATTTTGAAAAATCTTCAACATTGTTACGGTTAGATTCTTGTCAGACAAATCTATTTGTATATACTTTGTTAAAGAGCTTTAAAGGCCACCTTAAAAAAACGGCCATTGAACAACATCATTTTGTTAACTTTTTGGTCAGGAAGAGAGACGTGATATAATGTAAAATCACCGGCTCAGAATTAACGCGCGTGAAAAGATTGAAAAAATTGGGATACAAAACTAATTGCGATTCTAAGCCGGTGATTCGACTGCTGCGCCACACCGCCAATATATATGGAATATATTTTCTTCCAACTATAGCCAGCAATATATGATGTGGAATAACTTGATCAGAATTGCGTATACATAGTTTATATAATTTAAACCGAGAAAACTACTAGCATAAAGTCTAAAGAGCTGACGTATCGATTGCTTTTTCATGCAGACCAACTGTCCGCGGCAACCGTAGCACCATTGTTATTATGTTGTTAACTATTAGAAGAAAGTAACATCACGCGCAGGTCTTTGGCTTTACGAAATTTTTAAAGCTCCTTTCTTTTCTTTATACATAATATACATACACTCTTTTTTTTTTATAAGAACCTTTTTTATAAGAACATCAGGCTGAAAATCGGTCAAAATTTAAGAACATGCTAAGAACATACCTGAGGCT
>JAOTRI020115171.1:0-12656 GCA_028564885.2 Zoanthus sanctaehelenae | reverse complement strand
CATAGTTGATCAAAATTCGTTTGTGTATATGACGTCATAACTTGCCTAATTTGCATATTTTAAAAACTTGAATATCTTTGGAAGTGGAACGAAAAGAGATATTTGAAAACATTTGAAAACATTATTCTTCTACAAACTTCTTTTCTATGTTTTAAAATGGCTTAGATTTGAATGATGCGATTTTATAAATTTTGAGCGATTTTCAGTCTCATGTTTTTATAAAAAAGATTCCTATAAAAAACGAAAGTATTCCATGTCTCGCCACAAGACCGCGACCGAGATGCAGTTGAAAGATTTTTATCTTATCAGCAAGATTGTTTACGTCCATGTTATAATGCAGTAGGTACAGACATTGAGGTCTGAGCGACATTAACATTACACACTGCGACCACGCAACGAGATGATAATCATATATGTTGATATCCCGCTGGAGAAAAAATCTAAGTTGTTTTTTAAATTACTTGTAAACGCAACACTCTGAGTAGGTGTACAGTTTCTGTCTTGATCTAGTATATTCCATGTCTTGCTACAAATACAATACCGCGACCGAGTTGCAGTTGGAAGATGTTTATCTTATCAGCAATATTGTTTACGTCCATGTTGTAATAGGTACAGACATTGAGGTCTAAATGACAATAATATTACACACTGCGACCACGCAACGAGATGATAATCATTATGTTCTAGTGGTTTTGATGCTAATGATATCCCGCTGCAGAAAAAATCTAAATCGTTTTTTAAATTACTTGTAAACGCAACACACTGAGTTGGTGTATAGTTTCTGTCTTGATCTAATAGGAGGGAACAAAGAGACGGTTGTTATTTTGTTTCGCGTGAACCAACGGAAACTGTCTAACTTTTTGCGAAGAATGTTAAAAACCATCCAAACTAAAAAGTTCTAAAAGAAAGACGTCACGCTATTGCAAATCGGCAGTCACACACTAAATCTGAAATAAAACCGGCGAACAGTGCAACAGAAATTTCTTTGACCTCTCAGGTGCCAGAAGATTATCCGCAGATGGAAAAACAAAATAAAACATGTTCAAGATTTCGGTATAGCTGTTGATTTAAGAATCGTCTTTGCAAGAAAATAATATTACACATTAGCAAATGTTCTATTTAAGTTCACTTTGGTGATTATGAGAATTTCTCAGCGTACATTCAATGTAACTGAGTGTGTTAGAAATTATTTTAAGTGGATAACTTCAGTTCAAAAAAGTCAGGTTTTGAATTTGAACCTGCGTTACTGTCACATAATAAATAATGTACAAGGAAACTTTTTGTCTTTCAAGCAAAAAATATGAATCATCTCTGTGGTTCGGTGGCGCATTTAGAAAGTGTTATGTGATACTTAAGAGCTTGTTTTTAAAGCTACAATGATCAGTACCAGCTCTGAGACCACACTCAGCAGAAATTGTTTTTTGTCAAAATGAAACAATGTAATACATTTACCTTCACCATCGGACAGTGGTATACCTCGAGGGGTCTGTGCTACACATGCTAGGAGAAGGTACAAGCCGATAACCCATCTGGAAAAAAATAAATAGAAATATTTTTTAATTTTCCTTGAAATATTAAAATAAAAGTATAGATTCTCTAACTCGTTTCCCCTAAGGCATTATGGCTGAGTTAGAAAACAGTCTTCAAAGAATATTTTAAATTTCCAGCTGTTTGTCTCACTGTAGTCTCTAATTTATCATGCAAAATCTTTTAAAGCCTTGTTTATACAAATAAAAGAACATTTCGTCTAAATTCTAATTAAATCGTTTAATACATGACGAGAACTGACAGATCTATGACCAGGAACAACGAACGATTATATGTTAAAGCAGTTGGAACGGATGACCGATTTATAGACGAAGTATCAGCAGGACACAAGAATACTCGTACTGTTTTAAAACATAGGCCAGATATTAAGTTAATTTTTCCTCAACAATAGCTTCTATCGCTCGTCTAAATTATATTTGATAAGTTGAATTACATTTGAACTTTGAAATATTCTAGCAGAAATATAGACGATTGACTAATATCGAATTATGGTATTTAATGTGCATTCGACAAGCACACGACACCAGCTTTAGCCTACCTTACCAACCGCTGCATATTACTTTCGCCTTCTACATCACCAGCACAAAACCTAAACCGGCTCCGTGCGAATGTTGGATTGGAGTCCAACGCATGCGCCACAATTGTAGCTCCAGTGAAACAAGCCTTTTTCGTTCAGCTCCTGGCTAGAAGCTTAAGACTGCCAAGAAACATATCAGGCAAAGCGAAGAGTGTAATATTTCAAACTGTTAGATTTAAAATTAACCCATCACTCAGGCATTCTTTGTAACTGATACGGTGCCGAGGGTCACAAAATTTCAAACAACGTAAGCACGCCAGGTTATGAAGCAATGAACGACGGATAATCTTACAAATATATGTAACCAGTTAGATTTGACAAAGAATACTTCTTACCTTGTAGCTGTAAACGGCATGCTGATATTTCTGTTTTTACAACCACAGGATCAAGCACCCAAGACGTTTGAAAGTCAATGACAATGCTGGGAAAAAAATAGCATTATGTACGAAACTTGATATAACGTGACCGCAGTGCAGCGATAGAAAATCAAAGAACGGTTATGAACTAGACAAGGGCGCATTATTGGAAAGCTCTGCTCTTTCCTGTCATGTAACACGAGATGAACTAATGGCTTTGGTCTAAAAACAGATGCAGCTCTCGAGAAAAGGCAACACATCGCTGAATGATTTTTGATTGTTATTTTCTAGCTTATTCGAATTCATGGCAGTCAGAAAATGCGTTTGAAACACAATGAAGCTAAGATAAGTATTTGACAAAAGGCATTTGAGATTCTACACAAATAAAATTATGGATTACTGCGTTTTCACAGCTACTTTCATGCTTGTTGACGTCAGGTGTTCAGTTTTTAACAAGTAAAAAGCGCACATTTCTTTTTTGTTACAGCATGGCAAAAAAACAGCTTATTACCTGGCTAGTCCAGCGCCAAACGTTGCATTCACGTTCAACAAAAGTTAGCATTAAAAAGTGACAAATAGCTATTAGTATAGGTCTCAATTTGTATTAACTAAGTCAAAATTAATTTGTTTTAAAAAAAGATTTTAGCAGGTTTTATTGGCTGATAACACCTAATCCGGAAATTATTAATTCCAACAGAACTAAAACATGCATAAATTACAATTAACATTGTAAATAGTTATTTTTTTTATACCCGAAAAGCGCTTCGGGGATGGTTAAATGAAACATTATAACTTTTTGAAATCTCCTTTTCATGTCCGATATTCTAAGCAAAAGCCCTCAGTATCGACTGTGGTAGGGTATTCTGCAGTATTGCCTTCTTTTTACAAGAACATCTAGCGGCCAAAAACATACATGCGAGGCTTTGGAGTAGCCGAGACTGACTTCATTTTGTCAGTAGTCAATAATGCAACATTGTTTTTGCAATTGGAATAAAACAAACATAAAAATTTTATGAGAACAATTTTCAGGGCTTATTATTTTCTTTTTCTATCTAATATTGAAGCTCGTATATCTTCTTTTCTTAGATAGAGTACACATATCATTTTTTGGACAGCAACCCAAAACTAAATTTTGTTTCCAGAACTAAACACTTGCGCTTGCGAAAAAAAGATACAAAAAGAACGAGTCTTTTTACAGGAACCAGTATTGGCAGTAAGCTTTTCTGGGCTTCAAAGGCGTGCTACAATTACGATTATCTTAAGAACATAAGGAACTACAATTTCCAAAACATTTAGGACTTTGAGCCTCGTTCCAAATAGAAGACGTTCTAATATTTTCTAAAAGTAAAAAAGATTGTAGCTAAATAACTTTTTAAATTAGTTTTTACGCTCTCTCTGATCACACATTTTTAAATGTGGACTGTTATTTTTAAAACATTTAGCGCAATTCACCTACCAATATAGAACGTTTGGAAGCGGGGAAGAGGTGCGGTTTAGGTAGGGAATTTAGAAAAAAAACGTATTTTCTGTTAGTTTTCTCGCTAGTTCGTTTATTTATATTTACTTCCAAGCCTAATGACCCATGGAGCTGGCACGTATTCCTATGGTTTCTGTACAGCCTTTAACTTCCCTGAACTGGATGTGACACTAATTCATCGCACTAAAAAGTCCCCGGAAGGATGAAGTGCTGAGTTGGCTTAAGCAAGAAAGAAGGTCACACAACATATTCCAATCTCGGCAAACTTCCGGCATCGCCGGAACAGGGGTCCTTAATACCCGGCCGGGAGTCTTACCAACTGCATGCGACTATAATCTCTACATATACCACGTCCGTCCCCGAGTGAAGAAAAACATAACATGGCGTAGAAAGATATAAATGAAAAAGAATAGCCAATACAACGTAGATTTTAAAGTTTTTAAATTTTATAAAACAATATTTCGGCTAGCCATACTAGCCTTCGTCAGGTATGGTAAAGTCTAAAGATTTACAATTATTTAAATCTTTACCATACCTGATGAAGGCTAGTATTGCTAGCCGAAATATTGTTTTATAAAATTTAAAAACTTTAAAATCTACGTTGTATTGGCTATTCTTTTTCATTCATATTTTATATTTTGTGAGCCCAATTTGATCAACTAATTGATCCAACGTTTACCGACAGATTTGTTGTTTCGTGTTTATTCATTTTGTTCAACGTAGAAAGATATGCGAATTACTCTCACATTTGCAAACCATGACCATGGCTATAATTTCGTTAGGAATAACGTAATTGATTTGAGTTTGAGATGTATCTGTGAAACGCAAATTAGATATTCAGTTGGCAAAGCAGTGAAACATTTTCATAATTTTATGATATAACACTTCATTCAATATCTAATCCAGTAAATTTATAAAATATCGAAAACTATAAGCTTTAGTAACTGTAAGAAAAAGTGGGTTTAGCTCGGTTAAAAAAACCTGTGAAGTTAGCGAATGACGTAGACAAAAAACAATGAAAGCAAAACAATACATAGAACTAATACAATAGTAGCAAAACAAAGAAAAGAATTCATAGGTTCTTACACCAAGGATGAGCCGAAAAACTGTATTTCAACCAACTTTTCATAGCCTCTTACGATCCTAACATTCTAGTATTATCCTTTTTATCTATGACATTCCATAAATATAATTTTCCAAAACTCTACTACGCAAAACATGAAAAACAACACCACTTAACTTGCTTCTTAGTCTGTTAAAACAATTTCAAGGGAAGAAAACAAACTGAAAAGAAATTTAATCTAAGAGAAAAATATAAATAGAATTAATCATCAGACGTACATTTAAAAGCCTCAAACGCCTGCAGCACAACGTTTGAAAGCACTGGTCAGTTCATGAATGCTTCCAACAAGATAACCAATTGAGTAGCCTGTCTGCAAATGAAGAACGCAATAACTCCAATTGCAAATACAAAACGACATGTTAATAAGTGAGTAGCTTAACGACAATACTCCGCAGATGTCGTTCTTTAAAACAAATTTATAGCTAAAACAAGAACAAAACTTACGGGGTAGGTTATATGCTTATATTTTTCAGGTTCAGTTGGCCTACGGTAGGCCGGTATTTTTGGACGTTTTTGTCGGATACGGTTACAACTTGGTTTCAGTTGATCATGAATATACAGAATACCTTATAACTGTCGGTAATTCAGTTCCTGTGCATTCGTCCTCCTTTAAAAATAAATAGGAGGTTAAATTAAGAACAATAGCTGCTGTGCCTTCAGTAATTACTTTTTAAGAATTTTACCCACGTTTTCTTTAAAGAAACGAAGGAATTATTTTACGCTGGCAATTGAAGAAGCCATCAACGCGAAGATGAAAAATGGTTTGACAATATAAGTACTGAAAACCAACACGAGATTAGGTCGATACAGAATAATGAAAGAACTATATATAGTATTCTTTGATTTATTCACAAAAAGTAAATCGGCTAGATTGATAAATTTTCAAATATATATTTCTGTAATTCCGAGTAGAAAAGAAAATATTTTTAGCTCTTAAATTTTGTTTTCCTGTTTTCATTTACAGGAGCACCTTTGTAATTGACAATTAAAAATGAACATAGAAAACTTAAGAAACAAATTCCTTGCTAGGACATTTTTTATTATCTTTGCACTAACTTGCTTGAAATAAAACATAATTGAGCACAGAGCTCAAGTTGCTCAGCATTACAAAGCTTTTAACACCAGTAATACTTACCACATATAAAACAGCTAGCTGCCGTTGGAGTCCATTGCTCTCCAAATCAATGCACTTGATGTTCAAGACAAGTGCGAAATGCGCCTCGAGTAGTGACATCGCGGTAGACACGCGGGGTTAATTAAAGTCTCAAGCTGTTTTATAATATGATAAACACTTATTTCCAGAGAGGTCACTCAATACTATAGACTTGACGATCATTGTAAAGATGAGTAAACCAAATGTATATTCATTCAGCTAACAATAGTATTTACATTACTTGGTTTATTGAGACTGAGCCGACTTTGTGGTCTGATTTCGTCCATTAACTTTTCACATAATAAAACACCGTAATCTTTCATGTAACATTTGCATTTGTGAAGTTTTCATTAAATTTAGTGATAAGTCAATTAATATTTTCAGCATTCATAATCATTTCTTCATGTGCTGTATAGATAACCTGCTGCACGAAAGCCAGACTTTCCAGTTGAGAGAGAGATCGATGACGAGGGGAGAGTTACGGGGTCTGTTAATTTAGTTGTGAAATCGTCACACTTACAGCCTATACAGAGCTTTACCAGTTCAAAAGAACATTCATCTTGTTTCCAATATCAAGGTTTTCCTATACAGAAACATCTATAGGTTTTTCTAAAATATTTCCCCCTTAAGCTCTCATTTTTTATCAATTAACAGTTCATGGCGTATCTGTTTTGATCACCAAAATAGTTCATTTCATGTGGAAAGCTAAAACTTACCTATATAAAGTTACAAAGTAAGTCTTCTCAAATTCAATTCAGAAAATGTTTGTGCATGTTTCTTTTCGAAACAAATTCACCTTGCCTTAATATATAAGAGAATAAACGACGCGCGAGTCACGCAATCGAGGTAATTAGGTATTTCTTTCTATCAAAATGATGTTATAATTTGTTTAGGTAGTAACACATCCGCTGATTAGTATTTCTGCAAACATAAAATACCCTTGATTGGGGAATTAGAAACGGGCTAAGTACTGATCATTCCAGCTATAGTGATTTGTAAATAAGCTCCTATTTTATTTCAATTGATATCGAGTTGTGCATTAAGAAATCCAAATCTCATTAACCGATTAAAGGACAATGCATATCACTGCTGAAAGCGCTGAATCATGATTGTACATGCACAAGAGAGGGAAAAGAATGAAAGAGGGGATACTTTATGCTAGTGTCCCATATAGTTGCCCTCGACATAGTCGAGCTCCCAAAAAGGTAATTGCATTACCCTCCTTAGGAAGATTAGGAGGGCTTGCATGGTGAAGTTAGTATATCATCTCTACATTATAGCCACAAGATCAGTGTTCTTTTCCGTCTAAGCTAGCTTAGTTTTCCATCCTTGAGATCGTTGCAAAATAAGCTGTGGCGCCGCGCAAAAAAAAAAGGAAATTCATACACAGCCTCTTTTCGAACCAAATTTGAAGACCTGGTTACAAAAAAGCACTATATGTTTTGTTAATGGATGGTATAGTACTCAGGTACAAAATAACTCAGTTTTCCATAGTTCAGCTGGGTCGGTGAATGAGTACAAGCGTTTGCTGGGAAATAAGCTGCAAAGGATTAGTGTCCCACTCTCATCTGTTAACACCAAAGAAACCGAAGGTAAGTCTTGTATCCTGTGCTTAACAAGCTCCTAAAGGATTTAGCTTTTTTCTTGAGGAGACCCCAAAACCCCACTCACATGAAGTACATAGAAGTGGAGTGGCAAACGTTTGAATTTGCAAATTTAACCGCGTTTTAAAAACGGTAATAACCGAAAATTTTTTTTTGAAAGCTGCCTGCGACGCTGATGACGTTTCCGTAAGGACATAGTTATTATATTTGTTTATTGTGTTCAGGGAGGCCACCAGTAAGGAATCCCGTGTTCCAATGAGTCGTTATTTCGAGCTTCGCCGTTTCGCCATTCCAACAAAGAGTACTTGTGAAAATAATTTAAAATGTCATTGTTTAAAGCGCAATAATCAGAACACCATGCTTTACCGCAGTTATAAATTCAGCCTCAATAACTTAAAATTAATGATGGCACTTTGAAATTGCCTGCTCCCATTGTAGCTCGTTTATTTAAAGCGCTACTCATGCAGTCTAAAAACGCTGATTGAGATCACACATTAGAATCTCGTTGAAAACTATCCGTACAAAAGAATGTGTAAAAGCGGTGTTATCGAAACCGATGACGCCATGACTCATGAGCTGTTAATTGGAGAAAAAAAAACCCGGGCCGAGTGTTTTATAAAAACCTATAAGTTGTATAGGTAAAGAGAACAATTAATACGTATTTTATGTTTTGCTAAATTCAAAGCTCATACCAATCCTCTATTTGCCAGACTCAAGATTTTAAAACTACATGATATAATATTTTTGCATACAGCATGCTTTATGTATAAATTTTCAAAATCAAATCTTCCGAAGACGTTTGATATTTTTTTCACTCGTATTAACACGAGACATAGCTATAATACTCGTCTATCTTCAAAATCCCCCTTTGCTATACCAAATATTCGAACCAATTATGGGAGATTTAATATTACGTTTTTTGGACCAAAAGTTTGGAATCAAGTTAAAGAATCGATCAAAACTTTAAGTTTCCAAAGTTTTAAACGGGAACTTAAAGCGGATCTTCTATCCAGTTATACTAGTTTTCACTGATGTTACTTAAATTTGAAGCATGATAATTTTCACTTTTGCTATTTGCAGTAAATCTTTTTTTTTCCTTCACATCTGTCATTAATGTTATTGATCCTTGGAGAAGAAAAAAGTCTCTCCACTGCCATCAAGAAAAGCTAAGGTGACCAGAAAACTTAACTTTTTTATTGATTGTTGATTTTCCAAGAAACAGCCTTTGTTGACCACTGTCAATCTATTGTACAAAACATGGCTATCTAATTATAGAATAGCAAAAAAAAAAAAAAAAGGCTGACAGGGATTTTTTGTAACCTAGAAAAAGTTTACACATGAAATATCAGTTTCTTGATCTCAAGTTAATCAATACTTGAAATATTATTTGTTAGTACCTATTTGATAAAGCAGACTCAAGGCACTCATTACTCAGCCATTGGTGTATATCAGGTGTAATGTTTATTAAAACTTTGATATGTCTGTGGCAAATGTCTAGAGCAAGTTCAGAATACTCATCCATTATTGTTCTTGTTTTTACTGTGCACATATTTTGATTTTAAAGTGCACCAAAGCCCAAAAACTATTTCCGCAAAAATGCAAACTTGAAGTTGTTCCAGAAGCAACTTAACTTTTTTTTCTCAACATCTGAATTTTTTTCGAGCAACAGTACAATTTGAAATTTGATATGCTTTGAATCATGACCGTGCTGGTGAGGGGCATGGGTTTATTCATGGTTTGACGTCAAAAACTGTTTTGCATACATGTTCACAAAAAGTTAATACCATGTAAATGAGTCTTTGACGTCAAATCAGGAATAGAACAAAGCCCCTGCTAGTTCGGTTGTGAACCAATTGATAACAAACTTCGGCTACTTTCTGTTAATTTTAAAAACCCTTAAAAATACCCGACACTGATAATATTATCAAATTCTTTATGTGAATGTTGCAAAGTTTCATCTCAGCCTAAAAAAAATTTGGGATTAGGTGCACTTTAAGAACGAGGGACGAGCAGGAATAAATGACAGAGAATGGCTTGGTAATCTGAAGTCTAGCGAAATGTTTTTCATTGCAACCAACTTACATTAATTTTAATTCAACAGGCTAAACAAGATTGGCTGGCTCAGTTTGAGCTTCCCAGACGTGTTAGTATTTGATTCCTGCTTAGTATACTGTCCCTGTTATAGTGGTCTAAAAATACAATGTAAAAAAATTCTACAGTATCATAATTAGTTTTCTAGTTTTTATTAATTTCTTTTCAGTTTATTGAAATCTTAAGTTTCAGTTAGAATTTGATGTATAAACATTGTGTTTCTAATTAAGTTTTCTGCCGGTTTTTCTGTCCCCACTACCAATTTGAAATGAGATGATATCTAAATTTTAAGACAGTTATATATTTTATTGGCTATCCCCGTTTACGGAAATGAAGCCAGATCAAAATTGAATCTGATTGATTGATTGTTTTTAGTTTTCAGCTGCAGTTGTAAAGGGTTTAGAAGCTGCATACCTGGACCCTAATCAAATAAATGAGTTCACCAAGGATGTATGGTACTGCATAAAAAATTATACCAGTAAATTTTACCAGCAAGAAAGGGGGATAGAGCTAAAATGATAATAACAACTTACCCGTGTTTGGCAGATAAAGAAAAGGGCATAAAACGATGGGTATGATATTCTTTTGCATTATTTTGTTTTAGTTAAATAATTATTTCGTATTTTTATTTCCTCTTTAGCAATAATTTAAACATGTTTCCCACGGGTCAAGGAAAAGTCCATCAAAAACTATTTTTCTTCAAGGTCAGGGAATTTTGATCTGAGTAAGGTAAAATCTTATTTTTTGGTAAAGTCAGTGAAAAGTCAGGAAATTTGGTATCACGTTTTTGCTTATTGAGAATACATGCCTTAAGAAATATCCGAAGTGTGTTTGGGTTGCAAACAATACTCGTAATCTTGGCAAAACAAGAGCTAGCTCAAACAAATGTTAGGCCAATTTTTTATGAAGTCGTGGGGACAAATTTGTTACATGTTATTTGTAGGCAAACCCACCATCTCATATAATTGTAGTAACATCTGTTCAGGTAAACTGAATTCGGACAGTGCCATTTCTCTAACTAGAGGGTCGGTGAAGTGTTGGTTTTTTTGGTCATAGAAAAGTCAGGGAATTTTTTCTGGCCTATGATTGGGAACCCTGTGAAAGTTGACCCTGACAAAACTGGAGCCTCAACTTCAAAATGGTCAATTTTTTTTTGTTTTCTATGTTATAGATCATTGTTGGATAGAAATTAGACAGCAGATTTAAACTACAGTACAAGCTAAGATCTACTATATAATTGAATTGTAATTGTACAAAAAAAGTGACTCATCAAGAATCTACGACGAGAAAGAGGCTTGCTATTGTAACAAACTTGTCGCAAAACTTGCTCGGCATTACTTTGACAGCCACAAAGAAAAATCGGAAGTGGGCCGAATTTCAGCCTTACCAATAAAATCAAAGGATAGGCAAAGGGTGTTGGAGAGGCTCTGTCTTCATGGAAATTACCACTATAGTATCAGGGTCCTTGAAACAAGTGAAGGTCAACTGCTTCCAGTAAGAAGACCCTCAGCGGATGAAAAAGTCAGCGCTTCAAACATTCTGCCCTGCACATATTGCCTTGGTTTTTTCAAGGTAATAGGCTTGTGTAAACATAGTAAAGCCTGGCATTTTAGAAACACTGCGAAGGAAAATGAGGACGAGGATCAAGACGGCTTTGGCAGGAAGATACAACAGCAAAACCGATTCCTGCTTATGTCTCATTTAAATCGAAGTGAAAGCAACTCCTTCATGGCTTTAAAATCGATTATGAGGCAAGACCAATTTCCCTGGTTGCTCGAACGGACCTATCATTAGTAAGTTTCGACAACTTCATCTTGAACGGGTGACGGCAGAGAAGGCCAGGGAGACCTCCCAAAACATAAGGGAGCTTACCAGACTCCGGCTTGAGCTGCAAAAAAAACACCAAGAGGGACGTTGGCCTAGAGGAATTCCTAATTCCTGAAAACTTTGACGCTGTGGTTTCGGCAGTAACGAACCATTGTAGTTTTGAGAAAGAGGAGACTAGCACTCAAGCTGGGTTATTCCATCAAAAAGTGCTTGGACATACTGAAAAGCCAAGCTATGAGAACAAAATGCAAGTATTTATAAACAAGACAACTTCTTGCAACTGATGGAAGCGGAATTGAACTCTTCAGTCTCGTACCATTCCCTCAGTGAGCTGTCAAGACAAAAATTTAACAAAGTTAGAGGAAACATTTATAAATAAATATATTGCAATATTTATTTTAAGATACACATTGAAATTCAAACCGATCAAAATGCAAAACACGGGCCACGGTATGTCTATTCCTGGTTAGATTTGTTGTCAACTCCGGCTAAATTTCGTCGTTCATTTTGATAAAAATCTTTTCAGTTGATTTTCATTGAAAATGAGTCAATAACTATAGTCTTTTATCCTTAAAGTATAACTTCATTTTCAACGAGCGCAGTGTGCGCCACCGCCTTATTGAATTTACGATCACAAAGATAAATTTCAACTCTCATTATCAATTCCATAACAATGGTAGCTATACTCTAGTGAGTGTGCGTGTGACGTAGGAATATTGATTTTTGCATATCTAATTAATGACACACTTTGTCCGCCGTGATGCCGTAATGTATTTAAGTATGAGTTGCGCAAAATTACAAAAGATTTAAATGCATGCTGTTTTCATCGTTTTCATCCTCTGGCACATGGCTGTAAGAATTAGTGTTTGAATTACACCTGTCAAGTAAAATGTTGAAATT
>JAOTRI020115160.1:0-12656 GCA_028564885.2 Zoanthus sanctaehelenae | reverse complement strand
TAAAAACTGCGGTGTTGCTATACTCAGAGGCCATGAGGGCGAGTGGAATAATTGTTTTAGTAAAATCCAACTAGTTGGTCAAAAAAATATTGTTAACTTCTTTGCAGATTTTGGTATAGATTTTTGTAATAATGAGCTCAAATACTCATCCGAAACTTCAGAAAAACACGATTCAGCAGCCATTGTTTGGTTTACTAGGCCGGCACTTTTTGCTTCTAGTAGGCTATAACAAATAACCTACTAGTAGCTCAACCAATCAGAACACAGCATTGATAATAGCCTACTAGTTGGATTTTACTAAATTATATTATCTAAAAAATAATTAACATTTATTCCAACGGTATTGCAGTTATGTCTGTTCAGATATCTATTCGATATGAGATGGCAAATAGCTATAATCATCTCGTATCCAACAAGCGCGAATTGAATAATTATATTATTAAATTTCACGAGCTGTCCAGTAAACCTTTTATACTTGAAAATGACAGAAAAAATGTACTCTGACAATTTTTCTGCATGGCAATACTTTACAAGGTTAGTTTCCAAATATGGTCATTCGGAACGTGAGCTGATAACCGCCGGAGATTGAGTGAACCAATCAGAACGCTAGAAACGCAATAATCGAGGTTGAAAATTTAATAAATATATAGAGGATATACACAGCGGCGCGAAGATATCGTGAAAATTCCTTAAGAAAAAATAACTTCGATATCTTTGGGAAAAAATTTGACAGTTTTTTTCTATGGACTTTGGCTGCTGTCACTTTACGACTGCACAATAATTCTTCTTCTCTGTTTGCCATGTTTTGCAATGCAAGCGACAACAAGCGCGTAAAATACTGACTCGTGCGGGACATTTGGTAAATAAATTTTTCATATTTCACTCCAGCAAGTGAGATATGGAAAATATCAGTGGTATTGTTTCCGGTATTTTAGTAGTAACCATATACGTTATCCGTGGCTTTATAATTTAGTGAAAATACGACTGAGCGAACAAGAGTAGATCAATGAGCATCCGAGAAGCAGCTAAGGATTTTCACCTGCTCAAGAAATTCTCACAGACTTTGCCGAGGATGAATTGATAAACTTTACGGGATGAAGCAAATATATGAGATTAATAAGCAACATTTGTTTACTGGAAAAAATCTGCGTATAAAAATTAGTCAAAATCGATCGGATGATTTTGGTATATGTAAGAACATATAGCCTACCAAATACCAAAATCCCTGAACCTCATTTTGCAGTAAAGCAAAAATTGTCCTTTATCAAATTCATTACATTCAAGTTATTTAGTTTGGCGGCCTTTTGGCCCACGTCCAGCAAGTTTTGCCTTTTGAATGTGTTTGAAGTTTGGGATTTCTTGTGCCTCAGTTAGGGACATTTTTGATTAATTTTTGTTGGATTTTTTTAAGAATTGAGATTTAAAATCATAATTGGTTTGCTTTATGGTGCGACTTTGAGGGCCGAAAATATACAGATTCCTAACTGGATTGGAGAAGAAATCAAGATTCTAAATGGTGATTCAGTACTTACTCAATCGGGGATAGCGGCGTAAGAACACACTTCAAGTTCTAGTTGAGTTCTTCTAATGTTTTATTAACCTCTATTCATAAGGGGGTAAAACAGGGCAAAAATAACAAACTTTATATTTTTAATTCTCTCTCTTAAGGTAACTACACAACCAAGATAAATTATACCTCTAATGAAAGAGAAAGGATAAAGCTACAACTTGAACAAATTTTTAGTTTATAAAATTGTTTCTACTTTGGCTAATACATTAATTTATGTGCATATTTTAAGTAAATTATTACACGAACTCAACTTCAGAAGGTCAGAAGCCTTGAAAAAATATGGTTGACACATTATGTCATAAGATAAAAATGTTCCTTAGGACCTTACCATGTGGGAAAGATATCCTGAAAATTTGGCTGAAAAAGAATGAAAATAGAATTTATTATGATTTTTTTAGTAAATGTACTAGAAACGAGCACAAAAAAAAAACCTTTATATTCTCAATTCTCTCTCTCCAGCTAACAACACAACCAAGATAAATTATACCTCAAATGAAAGAGAAAGGATAAATTAAAGCTACAACCTGAACAAATTTTTAGTTTATAAAATTGTTTCTACTTACTGCGAATCTACTTACTAACTTACTTCCCAGAGGACATGCTAGCTGATAAATTCTAAAAGAAAGTAATTTCTATCTTTATTTTACGGTTTATATTCAACTTTTGACAAATTTCAGTAAAGGCCTCGTTTCGCTATATATTTGCTTTGAAAACAATCTTTTTCGCATTAATTTTAAGAATTTAATCTTTTTAAAACATTTTCCATGAACGTCTTTTTGTTATTTTTATTTCAATCATTCTTTTCGCACTTAATATGCCATTTTAGTTATGTACTTATTTCATCTGAAACTCGACTCTTGCTTGAAGTGTGTTGTGTAAGGCGCGCCTTGCAATTCAGTGAACTCAGGTTGCTTTTTAAAGGGGTTACTTACTTTTAGTTCATGGTTTGTTTACATATATATACCCACTTGTTGGTGATAAAATGAACGAGAAATCTATTAATGAACGTGGCAAAAGCCGAGCTCATTGTAAAAAATTTCTCGTTCATTTTATCAACGGTCCGCGGTTATTTAAGCATTAGATAACGTTTTCGTCTCTTTCCCAACATCATGCGTGCTCAATTTTGCCCTAATGTTATAGAAAGTTGTGCTCTAATGCTTTTATGATATAGCAAAACAAGCGGAAAACAAGCAAGCGAAAACCATGTCTTTATTGGCGTAAAAAAGTGTATATTTGAACCAATCAGAGTGCGCGTTATATTGTAGCTAAATTGTAAATATTTGTAAACAATACTCACTTCCAGTAGCCTTAAAGAGCTGTTACCTAGCAACTGAGAATCAAACATACAAACAAGCATTTAGCGAAGCGCACAAAACTTTAATGATCGAGTGCGATTTCAGACAATTAATAATTTTTTATTAAATTTACATTCAAAATAGGCGGAAAAAATTCTTTAACGTACAAGAAGCGCCACTAGCAAAGCTTAGAGATTAGAGAACAAAAGACACCAGTGTGAATGGCTTTTGTTTGGTTTTAGTTTTAAAGACGCATGAAAGAATAATTTGTTGTGTGCTTTAGAAAGATTCATGTTCGATAAGTGGTCGAAGTAGAAGTATTAATAGCTTTGTACGTTTGTCAAATTTACCTCACATAAGAACAGAACAAAATGAGCTATGGTTTAAAATTCTTGTTACTTCCTCGAAAAGCTTTGGGGGTCATAGCTTTAGGAAATTGAAAATTATCAGTGATGTTGGTTTTTAAACTGAAATTTTACGTGTTAGAAGCGAAGATGTGCAAAGTTGTTTTGCTGCATTTCATCTTTTTAAACAGTGTGTTAGGACTGAATTTACCTTCCATTTTCTGGTCACCGCTGAATCCGATGTGAGTAGAATTCTGATATCACTTTAATTTATATTGTGAGTTATTGTTTTCAATGTATACAAACACCTTGCGTAAACTAAATATTACTGAACGTCACTTTAGAAACAAGGAACCAGGTTTTCTTTGAGCGTCTGCTCTTCAAAATAACAATTCCTCATAGACAGTCGAAGGACTAATGCTCAAAACTTCAGCTCCGTTCTTGTTGACTGTAAACGGCTACTATGAAACAATTTTAACGGCCGGCTTATTTTCATTAAATTTATTTTGCATTGTTTGTGCTAGAATTGTACGAAATAATTAAGAGTTCTTTCTAAACAATTATTTTATCAAATAAAAGTCGTGCGGCGTCAGTGTCGAGTTAAATTCTCTTTCTCTTTCCAAAGGAATCTGTTTTATTCCTAATGTTTCCCGAGAAGAAGACAAAGATAACATCAGAACTCGAGTGAAAACAAAACTAAATACCTATTTTCCCGATCAACCATACGTTGAATCTATTCATAATTATATGTTTAGATTTAAACAACAATATAGTAAGACCAACTAGAAAAAGGCGGAACAACTTTTATCAACACTGGATGAAATTGAAAATTTGCTGTGTTGTCAGGCCCGCCGTGCTGATATAAGCACATGTTGAAGATCACTACATTTTAAATTTAGTCGTGCACGGAACACGTAATGTTATTGTTGGAGCGTGGGGGAGAGCAACTAATGAGTTGTGTTCCGGCAGGAGAACATAAGTAGGAGCGAGCAATTTCAATGTTCTAGTGTCACGGCCTTTTCACGAGCCGACTTCTTTTTGGTTCAGCTTTCGCGAATTCAAACCAACCACATGCGTCCAAACTTGATCAATAACATGACTGCTGAGATGCATGAATTGTCTGATTCCTCCAGGACTGAAACTTCTATATATTGAAATTTCGTGCTAAAAGCGATTTAAAACTAAACCAGTTCGTGAAAATGCCGTGACAAAGGTCTATTATGGGAGGTGTTCGCTCCTACTTATGGGCTCCGGGTCCCTGTTAGGTAGCATGAGTTTGATCAGAGGTAAGAGACCAAAATTTAACCAATAACAATGCTTCTTTTGTCGAATAAAAGTCTGGGTATATAACGACTTTTTTAATTTTCGCTGGTTAAATATTATTCAAAGAATTGATAATTTAGATTAAAACAAAAATCTGACATACATTGCTTCCGCAGCTTTAAAGGCTCTACCACAATGAATGTTATTACGACCGATAAGGTAACAATTGTATGCCCAAACCCCGCCATTCACACTTCCCCAACTGAAGAAAACTTGCGACAAGAGGTACTGTTTGAAAATATGTGGTTGGTGAAACAATCAGGTTTCAACTCTTGTGATGCCAATACTGGTAAACTTCTACTACGCTGCGATGAGCCACTGACTCTAAAGTACTTCACTATTGTATTTCGGGAATTTAGCGCCACTCCTTCAGGACTCGCGTTTGAGATTGGAAAAGAATATTACTTCATTGGTGAGTAGCTTACTGAGTTTTAAATTGGAAAAGAATATTACTTCATTGGTGAGTGGCTTATTGAGTTTTAAATTGGAAAAGAATATTACTTCATAGGTGAGTATATAGAATACTATATATTACCGACTTACATTTAAGATAAGACAATGGTTTAAATAATATGTACATTATTTATGCATGCGTTAGTGAACGTACGTGGATATAATAATAGCTTTGGTTCGCACTGTCGATAGCAACTACAAGAGAAATTTTAGTAGTTATTCATTTCAGATATAGGAAAACTTTTTTTAATCTATACATGTTTCGACATGTCACAATGTCATCTTCAGTAGAGATTGAAAAAAAATAGTTACAAATTTCGAATATAAAAATGTAGAATAATTGACAGCTACATATTTAAAATCATTCTCGGAGTGTTTGAAGTAAAATTAAGGTTAACTTTTAAAAGTAAGATAACAACAAAAGAAAAATAAACAACGTGTCGTAGAAATATGACACGTTAACTGCATTAGATAAAGAATAACTTAAAATGCTTTACTTGAACGTTAAGTTCAGGTTTTTCTCTAATTAAAAGCTTTCTTTTATTTTAAGTTTTTTATTGGAATCTATAATTTTAAAACAGTTTGGAGAAGAGTTATTTTACTGTTAGCATTTTTACTAATACTTCTAAAAACGTAAAGATTTTATCAGAGGCCAATTGCTCTGAGGTCTTACCCAAGTACCGGGACCACATCCCGGAAAAGTAAATTTATAAACGACAGAGAATTTGAGAAACATAGTCAGAGAGACGTCGTCCTTGTTGAGAAAAAAGTTTTTAACTTTAAAAAAGGTAAAAATGACAATGTCGAAACACGTACAGATTAAAAAAAGTTTTCATATTTCTGAAATGTGTAATTGCTTTGGTGCTTCTACGATTATTAAGTAATTATATAATGATAACAAGGGTAAGCAGAGCTTAGAAAATGTATGCGAGAAGATGAGGAAATAATTTTATTGGAGGAAGTCATACAACACCTATACTGGAAATCTTTACTTTTAAAATAACATTGTTAGTGCTAACCGCAAACAACAAAAATAATTGATTATACCTTAACAATCTGAGTCTGAGTCAAAAGTTGTGCTATTTCCTGTTCCGTCCATGTGCTGTTTTTCATATAAACCATACCCGTCGGAAAATGACAAAAAGTCTCTTTTTTGATATATACTGCGCATGCACTTAACGGTTAGTGTCGCATGCTCTCCGGCAATAACTTACACAACATTTTTTAAAAGTTTAAACACTTTAAAATCTTAAAGCGCAGCACTACCAAATTATAATTAGATTGTTTAATTTATGAAATGTTGTACATTAAGTTCAGAAATTCATCCCTCAACATTCAATCAGACTCTATTACCTAAGCTTTTCCCATGAAGATATCTATTTATAATACTATTTTAAGATCGTTTTCATACAAATTATTGCCATATCCCCTTTTGAAAATGACCACAAGAAGCGTTAATTTTTCTATATACTTATTTTAAAAACTTTTTATTAATAACATTCATGTAACCCTTTTGAAATTCCCTGAACAGTTTACAACCGATTACAATCCATGACCATTGTTGAAGTTATATAATTATAGTTATCCCTATTAACATATCGATGACAATATATTACCATGGTTATTACATAGTGTAATTAACAATTACACCTCGAGGTCGCATGGACTACGAGTCAATAGCTCATGAGGTGGTAAGTTGAATGAGATGTTTAAAGTTGTAGTTCATATTAACAATTAGACCTCGATGCCGCATGGACTACGAGTCAATAGCTCATGAGGTGGTAAGCTGAATAAGATGTTCAAAGTTGTAGTTCATATTAACAATTAGACCTCGAGGTCGCATGGACTACGAGTCAATAGTCAATGAGGCCGAAGGCCGAATAGGCTATTGCCTCGTAGTTCATGAGGCCGTCAATCATATTGTAGTATATGTAACAACAATTAGTATTTTCTAACATAAGGGCTTTTGGCATGTGAGCCACTCCAGCGGACTTTCTACGACCCTCAACTTTCTGACCTCAACTGTATAAAATTATGCTTGTTAACAGGTTCTGAAAAGTCCTGGGGGGTGAACTTGTATATGTATTGTATTGTATTACACATACTACAATATGATTGGCTCCCTAATTCTCTCAAACTTGCCCAATGAAAAGTATGATAACAAGTTGGGAGAATTTAGCAATACAAATGGGACTGAAAGGGTCAAACTGTGTTCGTAATAGGAGGCTACACTCTTCACTCGCAGCAGTAATCAATGCATTTGTATATAAAACTCTTTTCAAATTCTCTCAACGGTTTTTAAAGCGATTACAAACTTCACCAGCTGAGGATCCTAGACATAGTCCGCAAAAAGCGGTTCACATATCTGAATACTGATTAAGAAATGCCTTCGTTGTAACAAAGAGACCACAACACAAGGATTACTTCTGGTATTTTTGACAAGTATGTGGGTTCTTACAAATACTGCGATAGAAGTTTGAGCAACTGGACCTTTGGTAAAACGTTCTGATCGGAGAGGAGGCGAAAGTCTAGCCACTTCTAAATGCTAGAGCAAAAGGAACACCTTCTTCTTAATTATTTTAAAACCCTACATAAGTGTTGGCATGCAGGAAATCGAACCCTTGCCTCTTTCAGTCGGTTATGTTGTTGTGACTTCAGTGATTGACTAAACACAACGATTGACTGCCCTGCAGAACTACATAAAAAATAATTGACTGAAGTGGAGGTGAATAGTGGTAAATATAACTGAGCCGCAAAGTGGCAAAACAAAGGAGGATAATCGTTTAGTATTAACTTAGTAAAAGAATAGCACGTTTCAAAATTCATATAATATTTATTCAAAAAACTTTAAACTTTATAAATACTTTATTTAACGTCAATTGCGAAGGAAGTGGTTACCCGTTCTTCCGAGGCAAAGGCTATAATGGTTAATCGCTCGACGGCTCAGATTTTGGTGTTAAAGTCGACTTTGCAGAGGGAAGAAAACAGGAGTACCTGGTTTTGCAAGAACAAAATTCATGACAGTCTATTGCATTCTATCTTGTGCACGAGCATGGCATAAAAAGATAAAAACAATACAAACTCAATATCAAACTGTGAAACCACCACCTTTTGTCGCTTCTTGGGGATTTTTTCATCCAAAACTAAAGCAAAACGGAAGCTCATTTTTTTTCACGGATGAGTAACCGAGGAAGTTTGGAGTTTGATGAAATAGTTAGAGCGCGCAAAAAGTGCCATTCACTTTACTAGGTTAATGCTTTTCTTGGATATAGCAAGGTATATGTACAGGAGCCATTCAAAGCCCTTGAAAATGGATATCGATTGCTTTGGTGGATATTAATCATTACTATTAACATTACAATTATATAACCATCACCCCATCATCTTAATTGATCATGCCCGTTACAAAACAGACCGAATTGATTTGATTTTTTTCTTTAAACAGCCACTTCAGACGGAACGAAGCCTTCTCTATCAAGCGCATCAGGAGGACGATGCTCTACACACGGAATGAAGTTAGCTTTTTATGTATGTGCTGATACAAACGGTAAGCTATGTTGCAGGTTGCAGATCAAATTACTTTAAGTGAAAACAACAGAGAGTATATTGGAAAGAGAAAATAACTTGTATTTGTTTTTAAGAAACGAAAGTCCCCACCGAGTTAAGTACTCAGAATACTCTGGTGAACACTTTCATTCTGATGTATACCAGGATGTTACACTTCCCCCATGTTTTGTTTGTTTGTTCCATGAAAATGAAAACAAATCGGTAACAGAAACGCTTAGGGACTTCAAGCCTTCGTACTTGCGAGAGATCCTAAAGATTGGATAGGATGAACTTGCGTTCAACTAAGTGTTGTTGACTTTTGGACAAGTTTCTCCTCTATACTGTAATTGGCATATAGAGCAAATGCGTTGGAACACCAGAACATCGGAACCACTGAAACCGCCGAAACGAAACAAACGGAACAACCGAAAGCGTTAATAATATTAAAAAAATATTCAAATATATTTGCATGGCCAAATCAAATTTAGTCAATAAAACCGCTTCGTCGTAAACTAGGATGTCATTTTTTCTCGACTTTCCCGGAGGTAAATTGCAAAGGATATTCGAAGTTTTTCTAGCCGGCCAGAGCGCGTTTCAGTATATACCATAAATTCTGAAACTAGATGTGATGAAGAACAACATCTTGTGTTAAAAAGTGTTGACCTAATAGCTAATAAAGGCCAATACCATAAGTCCTGCAATACCGCATACGTGAGCAAATCTAATAGCAAATCTGGATGTTTGGATGAGGTACCTGTTAATGGATGCGAATCGGCGTTCATTGAATTCCTTAGCATCATTAAACCTGAAATCTTGCGATATGAATTATCTACTACAATTATACAAGGACTTGTTAACCAAGAGCGATATAAATGCCGATAGCTACACGAGACAAAAGCTAAAATTACTTATAAAGTCAATTTTAAAGACAGTGTTGTGTTTCACCAACCGCATGGAAGCACAAACCAAAAAATGTTTACTCTAGTTCAGCATGACTTCTTGATGTTATTGACGCAGCAACAAAAGCACACCAGAATAGCGGAGAAGTTACCAATATTGCTCAGCACAATATAGTTGGTGAGGAGCCAAATGAAGAAATAAAGACAATTTATGAAGCAGCAGCAATTATCAGAAGTGACGTGAGCAAATGCAATGGAATTAAAGTTGATCCTTTATCTGCTGAAGATCTAAACATGCAAAAAGCGAGGTCACTTATCCCTGATCACCTGTAATGGTTGTTACGGTATATGGTAACGTCCGAGATTTACGAAACTGATTCCGATCATCCTAGATGCTCAAATGTAAGACACGAGAGGAAAATAATAATGATCGCCAAAGAAATCATACACGCTGTTACTAATGCCAGAGTGAAGCTCCCAAAGCATGTAGGCTTGGGCATGAATAACCATGCACTACACGATAACAATCCAAAAGTTCATTCGGAATTTACAGCTGAGAATCACAGCGTGTCCAAGTTTGGTTCGATATGGCCTTCGAATAGTGATTTCAAATCTGGTTGGTCTGGTTGGGATGACGCAAAAGGAGGATGCGGTTGATCGCTGGTTCTTGACAACCCATAAGCGTGCAGCCGTATCAAGATTGATCAAAGAGATATGTGTTGTTGAGAACGACAGGATAGGGACACACAAAGAAGCAGGTGTCAAACGTGTTGCGAGGACGAGGATGTACAAAGTCTTGACAGTAGATTTACTTCAGGTTGGTTGAATGATCTATTTTCAGCTAAAGACGAAAACAGTGGAATTACTCTTAGCAATATGTCGACAAGGGTAATCCTATGTGATGGAGTTGCAGATCGCTTGATTAATGCTTCTGAAACTGGAAGAAGCAGCATGCACCACTTTATTAATTCCAGGCTTGATACTAATGAAGTTAGCTTTTGGGATCCTCTTACAATGCTAAAAATCCAGACCTTCAGAGTTACAAAAAAGAAGATATCTTTGAAAGGCACCTTAGGAACAGTCGTTACCATCAGTGCTGACAGAAACCTCTTTGGACGACTGCTGGTGAAGACACGAGAAAGAAATCCTAAGCTACGAGTTCTACTGTGTTCCAGTTTCTCCTGCACAACCAGATGGAACGATGCGAAAGACAGCTAGAAGTGCATTGATACCAGTTTTGGAAAGGAACATCGAATCTAAACCCAGATTACCTGTATCGAAAATAGCGACAGCTGTTATTATCGATGACATGACACTGATACAAATAGTCAATTCAGATATTTCACCTCTTTTTCTAATTGTTTTAATATAAACCTACCCCAATCGGTCAAAAAGGAATACAGAAATAAAACATCAACAAAATCCTCTGATATAAAAGCAAAACGGGTTTATTACTATTAGTTAGTACTATAGTAAATTTATACTATTTAACAATTAGACTACGAGCCCGAGTTTTCTACGAGCAAATAGTCAACGAGGCGCAGCCGAGTTGACTATCGCTCATAGGAAACAAGGGCGAGTAGTCTAATTGTTTTAGTATAAATTTACAATGTTCTCATTGCATAAAAATGCGGAGCTGTTTTATTGTATTTACAAAGATTTCAAACAATACGTGCGATGTGCACTGAGGTGTGAAACAAGTATTTCTTACGGAAACACAGGTAAAACTTTTGCCTTACCAGTAAAACTTTTCATTCCATATTTTGTTGCTATTTTCGTTTTCTCTTGAACTGCTCTTTCAATTAAATATTCAGTTTCTTGGTCCAAAATTTCGGCTAATTGTCGCGACGCCATTGTTTCTTTTTTTCTCAAAGCGATTCTAGTCAGTGATGTACATGAAGCTTCATGATTGGTCAAAATTGATAGAAGTAATCTTTCTTTTATACGGTGTATAATTTACATATTTTTTACTAAACTGTTTCTTTAGAAACTCTGACGCAGCTCAAACTAGTTTACCGCTAGTTAGTTTTCTCTTCATGATGCCTATATTAGTGGCTTCAAGTTAGCTACTAGCACGTTTGTGTTTTCTTTACTTGAGTTCATCTTTATATCTGCTTCACACAGGCATCGCTGTTCTAAACTTAAATTGTTAAGGTTGTTTTATATTAACATAGCACCGGCCCTCTGTGTGGGAGAGATCACTAGCTTTTTGGGGCGGTAATGCCCAATGATTTCGTACTGCTTAGGGTACCGGCCGGAGACAAAATTTGACATTTGCATACACTACGGTGCCTTTTAGCACTTCCACGGTATCATACAAAAGTGTTTGGAGCTGTTACGTGTAGCTTGAAATGTTGTTTACATGCACACTCTTTGATGGTACCTCTTAAATTTGTAATCAACCTGAGCCACACCCTGATTGATACTTTGTAGGGGATAAAACATATATTAAAGATTATCTTCTTATCTTGATGTCCATGTTCCTGCCGTTTGTTGATGTGTTGACTAACTTCATAACTTTGCACATAACATGCATAAATTTCCTTCCCATTCAACTCTTATTATCATCATCATCATCATCATCATCATCATCATTATTATCATTATCATCATCATCATCATTATTATTATTGTTATTATTATTATCATTATTTTTTATTAGACAAACGTTTTTAAGTAGGTTGTCGCATGTTTTAGTTTACATGTTAAAAATGTTTGTATTTTATTTTAAATTTTTTAAAGATTGTTAACTTAGGTAATATTATTATTATTATTATTATCATCATTTTCATTATTATTATTATTGTCGTTGTTGTTGTTGTTTATTATTATGACTGCCGGATTACACACATACCTGAAATGAAGCACTTAAGTCCCGGAGTAACAACATCTCCTTGCAAAGGCAAGCAGGCTGGAGCTATGGTTGTTGAGAATTTAACAGGTTTAGCAAGTTTTACAACACCAATATCAGGGTGTCTCCTCTGATCATAACCCACATGAGAAACAAGTCTTGAGACTGGAATGATTGTGCCACGGTTGTCCTTGTTGCGCCTGTGATGACCTCCTAATGACATAAGACAAATGTTTAAACACGATTTGAACCCAATTCTTTAATCTCTTATATCTTGTACGGTGGATTAGTTTCTCAAGGATCGGTAAATATTAAAATTGTCATCTAGTTTTTATTGATATGTTCCCGATAGATTTTATGATTTCAATGTGCCAG
>JAOTRI020115149.1:0-12657 GCA_028564885.2 Zoanthus sanctaehelenae | reverse complement strand
GCGAATGGAATAATTGTTAAATATTGTTTACAGCATGCTAAGGTCATAGCATTTCACGGCACGAGCGGTCATTACTATGCCCGAGAAAACATGGAAAAGAAATTCCGTTTCTCACGAATAAAAATTAAAAAAACAGTAAAAAAAAAAACAGAACAACGTTGTATGGAAACCATTCTCGGCTCAGTTTTTGTTCATCTTGAAAAAATTTCTCGTTTTCTCTCCGCCATCTTGTTTCTATCCCATAATGGACTTTTCAAGAGGTAGTCTACAAATCAATCTTAGTTGGGCATCTTGCAGCCAATTCCAAGTGTCCTGCACTCGAATTACTTTTACTTTGCATGAGAAGTTTTAAATGGTTTCTGTAGCGATGACAAAAAAGTCAGAGTTCGTTTCTTTCAAAACATCATTTCAAAGAAAGCTGTGACGTGATTCAACGGAGACGTGCAGGTAAAAACACAAAGATAACATCAAGGCAATGAAGGTGGACCCACCACAGAGCTCCAAAACTGCTATTAAAACACTTGGAACACAAAAAAAGTTGTTTCTCATAAAACCCCAAACCCTAATTAAACTTAGAAAGGAAAACAAGAAAGTTATGTTGTGCGTCAACAGACTTGCAGTAACTGACGATAGATATTTTAAGAAAAATTCATAGTGTATCACCTTTCCGCTTCATATCATGTTCTTAATTTGTTCTCATCAGTTTTCAGGTGATAACAGCCCCGCTGTTCTTAATAAGTCATCATCACATTTATTTATCTGACTATTATGGAAGAGACTACTTTACATCAATTCGGGTTGTCCCATTTTCTTTATACTGTAAAAAGTTAAATGAATCCCTGTTGTAAGACAAAAATATAATTGTATTCAGGTTCTTACTTACCCTCTTCCTCCTCTGCAACCTAAACGGCTCAAAACATCTCTCTGTAACAAGCCAGCAAGTAGACTCTTCATGGCGTCCGAGAAAGTTTCTGGATATTCGACATCCTGTTAGATAACAGGCATCATCCCTTCACTCTTTGATTCTAATGCTTAACACCTTAACATGTTAAGAGTAAAGTGTTGTTCTATGTGAAAAAAACCCTTACATCTACTAATGATTTCAGTTTAACTCATAACTACGTGGAATAAAGTTGACCGTCAGCATTAGGGACCCTCCGCAACGAAGAAGGGAACGTGAGCGACGACGGCTCCGAGAAATCACCTTTTTGAATTACTATTTTGTTTTTTGTTCGGGTCATTTGGGGTTTGTTTCTTTCCTTTTAAGCGTTGTGAATAGAAAAACGATTAAATGTTTCTACATGAAGCTAAACGAACACTGAGAAACTTTTTGCTGTTACGCCCACGTAGTCTCGACAACTCTAAAAAAGGTCTTTTCACAGTCTAATTTTACCGACAACTCAGTGCACGTGTTCCTCTCGGTGCATTCCAACGTGCAGTTATCGTAAATTCTATTGTTCACTGCCGTCGTCGTCGGCGTTGCAGTCAGTCTCGTCGCTTTAGGTCCCGACAACAACATACGTAACGTCGGGATGATAAACGATAACGAAACTTACATTGCATCTAATTGAACTTACAACTTTTGTTATTTAGTGCTGACATTTTTTAGAAAGCTAATGTTCTGAGCGATTGTAAAATTCTTTATCTGGTAGCTTTTTTTCAACTGTGTAGTTCTACGACTAAAAAAAGATAATTGCACTTTCTAAAAACATGTTTTTGTAAAAAAAGGCTTTTAAACTAACACTGAGTAGTGAGATTCTTCATTTCCTCATTCTAAAGTACCTACGACACAACTGGTATTTTTATTTAACCGTTAAGCTATTTTTATTTTTCGGAATTTTAAGCCATGTTCACAAGGTATGTTAATTAATCTTTTCACCCAAATAAAATTGAAGAGAATTCAAACAAAGAACTTTGAAGTTAGTCCATATAAGAAGAACCAAATGTTTTTAACTGGTCAGGTACATATTGTCAGGAACATATTGTCAGGTACATATTGTCAGGTACAGATTATCAGGTAAAAGATGGTGATCGCTATAGCTATCGATAAATCTCAGCTAACGTGAGCAGCACACGAGTCTTACTTGAGTTTATGGTGGCGGAACTGGCCAATCAGTTGATCCCTACAGCAATCAAACTACTGACACACTTACTCCAAAGCAATGAATGCAGTTAACATAAATAAACTTACCAGAGTTAACGTAAGTCTATCGATTTCATGTTTGTCTTTTGTTTTGTGTTGTCTGAAAGGACTATGTCTGTGGAGAAAATGAGAAAACCGATAAGGGCTACAAATTAACTATTGATTACGATGTCTTATACAACAAAAAAAAAAGGCAATTATAAATAAAACTGGAAATGGTAAAAGTATCTAATAATTTTCTTAGCAATTTTGGTTAAAATCTAGAAAGATTTACATTACGTGCGCCTGCAAGTTACACAAGCAACACGAACTTCTGACAACTCAAGGTTGAAATTCTTGGATTAAACTGTACATAAGGAAGTTGAAAATCTCGAACTTTTACTTCTAACTGCTATGATCGTACAACGTCCAGGTTTTAACATACTGAACACAATAAAATCAATAGTCAAAACATAAAGCTCGGCACCATTCCCTTTTGTTCTTATGACGACCGAAGTAAGACCCAAGCTACACGATACTAAATCAAAGTTATAAAACTCTGGAGCCATAAACGATGATACTGGGTTAGTGTGTCTCCTGCAAATCTGCCAAGTGAATTTACAATTTTACATGTCAGTACAGTTTAACCCTTTTTCTGCTCTTACCCAACCAGTAGTTTGAACAGCATGCAGCCCAGTGAGAACCAATCAGCGCTGGAGTCGTATGCTTCGCCTTTTTTTAACACTTCCGGTGCCATGTATCCATGCGTTCCACTGTCAATCAAATAATAGTTCTGTTGTGTTTCAATGAAACGAAAACTGTATTTGTTGAGATTTCATCCAAAGAAAACTTGAGTAAATAACAGTTATAAAATCCATATATTTTCAAAATGTTTACTAAAAAAAATTCACAAAAATTTCACAGATCGCACGAACGTAAATAACATGTCAAACAGTAGCTAGAGCTAGCGAATCTTTATAGAACATTGGCCTTACAGCATTTGCATTTGCACTACAGCATTTGCATTACAGCATGAATTAGTCACAAGGTCAGTCAAAATATTAATGTGTCCTACTCATGTAGATATAACCGCTGACCCACGTAATACCTATTCACAAAATCAGCAAGATAACTAAAATGCATGCAATTCTACTCTCGGTTCAGGATCCAATTACTCTCACAGTCAATTCACCTGATTTGGCACCATCGGACACAAAAAAGTACTACTTGTTTTTCATAACTAAAAAACAGGTATAATAGACAAAAGAGGACGTCACAACAATATTATATGTGAAATCACTTGTTTAGTTGTAATATTCAAAACGTTCAAGACCAAGAATGCCTCCATGCCAAAATTTAGCATTTTGCCACCCATCAGTGATCAGGTATTACCACAGTTATGCTCTAATGACTCCTTGCAAATCCTTATGAAATTAGCTTGGTTCATAACATTATGAACTCAGCTATTTTTTGAAGGATTTGTTATGGATTCATCGGAGCATATCTGAGGTAATATCTCGCCGACAATTAGCACCAACATTCTGAATTTTGCAAGGATGCATTTTAAGACTTGATCTCTCGGATGATTTTGACAAATCCCACAAGTTCACAAATTATAATTTTTGTAACATCACACTTCACCATTCTATATACTTCTAATTATCGGCTAGCAGGTAAACTTATTACAACGAAGATCTATAGTCTTTCCCAGCAATCCATCCCCCCACCACAATTTCCAAAGCTTCCCCCCGACATATTCTTGTGGAATCCTTTTACCTGGACTTCCAAACAATCTAAATGAAATTAAAATTTTTAACTTGTCCTCTCAAAAATTTAACAACTAATAAAATATGAATTGTAATGCATCTATGATAATATGAAACTCCCTGAATGCGCACTTCAATTTTTGTACAAAACTCCTAATTTGGCTGCTACATCAATAAATTGAACTGCATTGAGAAAGAACACAGGGTGTACTTACACACTAGCATGTGGTTTTTTCTTTGAGAAGTCGCAGGCAAGACCAAGATCTGAAATTCGCACATGTCCATGCTCATCGAGTAATATGTTGGCAGGCTTTATGATAGAAAATGTTGGTGTAAGTTAAATATTTTTTAGCTCTGACAACAGCAGTCATTAACTGTGTCGACTGATAAGAACAACTTCTCTATAGAAGAAACTAAATTTGAAAACACTTAGTTATACATATAAAAACTAATAAAGTACGAAACGTTTGAGATGGTTTATGACCACTTCGATTAAATTACTATGCATTTTAAAGTTCATAAAAAAAGTCTTAAAAAACAAGTGTAGCCATGGTCGAGCCAGACATTAATGACATTTTTACCTTCTTCTGAGTTCACGTGACACGGCTCTACCTACTAATACATAATAGATTTCACCTGGAAATGATAAGTTTAGATTAGGAATGCTAACTAGAAACGAATCCGTTCCGTCTGCAGTCCACACTAATACGATCCAAAACAAAGGTATAACTATATGTCATCGAAAACGAAGATTTCAAAAACGTCCTCCATGGTATCTTTCAGTCTGAGTCGAGTTCAACCTTGAATGATAGCTTGGAGCGAGATAAATGATTTTTTAAATTTGCATATTTAATTTTGCAAAGAAGACAAACCTCCTTGAATGGTATTATGCCTATCGTCCCCTACAGAGAATACGTTCAAAGCCGAAAGTTCGGAGATTTTGGATCCGGTCTGTAAGTACAAGTGCTTGGTGGAAAAATTTCATGAATGGAACCTTGTGAATGTCTCAGACGTCGCTTCATAAACTAATTGCTGATGGTTTTTTCTGTATTTTGGTGGTCTAGTGTGGACAGACGAAAAAGCTACGAAAACGCTAGTGTGGATGAAGTTTCGATAAAATAAAAATGGAGGTTTTCGAAAACTCGTTAGTGTGGACATAGCCTAAGTTAAATATGTTGCCTCCGCCTTAGATCAATGTTAGAGTCCTGTGATACAAGCACAGGCAATGCATTTAAAATCCCTGAGTCACTTTTTTATCTTTTAGATGAAAACTATTGTCATATATACAGGGTACACAATAAGAATGCTAAGTGAAATCCAATTACTTTTCCATGAACAAATGCCATTTTCCATGACTCAGAAATATAAAAAAATCACAGAATCCACTACAAAAAACGAACTCCTCGCACTTTAAGTCAACTTTACAAGCCAATTACAACATCAGGACAGTCAATCTTAGTGTAACGTTTTTGAAATTGGAACAAAACACTAAAATAATCAATGCAATGTAATTTCATCATTCATCATTAACATTTTATCTGCAAAACACCACAGCTCAAGGAAAATATAAAATCTCATGACTTTTCAATGACTTTGGCCATTTTTACCCAATTCCATGACTTTTCCAAGCCTGAAAAATGCATTTTCAAATTCCACAACTTTTCATGACTTTTCATGACTTTGTGAACCCTGATAAACTCAGAAATAAAATAACTGAAGAAAAATGCTGCAACATGATGCAGTAAGACGTTCTTCTCTTTCAATATCGACTAAAAAACACTTAAAATTGAATTTCTTTTGTTTTTCGCTGTGTTTTAGGCCCTAAACAAATGAAAACGTAGAACTACTGACAGTGTTGTTTACATTCAGCCGGAAAATATACAAGTACCTTGTCCAACATCATCACACTAGGACACCAAATGGCATTAACGCTCGGTCAAAAAACGAAAGCAGTCCCAGCACTGTCTTAGTTTAACCTAAATCTCATTTCAAGGTCACGATACGCTATGGACTTGAACCGCTGATCGTACGTACAGCATGTTCGCTGCTAGTGACATTCTTGAATCAACTCTCGATACGCTATGGACTTGAGCCGCTGATCGTACGTACAGCATGTTCGCTGCTAGTGATATCCTTGAATCAACTCTCGATACGCTATGCACTTGAACCGCTGATCGTATGTACAGCATGTTCGCTGCTAGTGACATCCTTGAATCAACTCTCGATACGCTATGGACTTGAACCGCTGATCGTACGTACAGCATGTTCGCTGCTAGTAACATCCTTGAATCCACTCTCGATACGCTATGAAATTAAACCGCTGATCGTATGTACAGTATGTTCGCTACTAGTGACATCCTTGACTTAACTCTCGATACGCTATGGACTTGAACCGCTGATCGTATGTACAGCATGTTCCCTGCTAGTGACATCCTTGAATCAACTCTCGATACGCTATGGACTTGAACCGCTGATCGTATGTACTGCATGTTCGCTGCTAGTGACATCCTTGAATCAACAATCGATACGCTATGGACTTGAACCGCTGATCGTACGTACAGCATGTTCGCTGCTAGTGACATCCTTGAATGAACTCTCGATACGCTATGGACTTGAACCGCAGATCGTATGTACAGCATGTTCGCTGCTAGTGACATTCTTGAATCAACTCTCGATACGCTATGGACTTTAACCACTGATCGTATGTACAGTATGTTCGCTGCTAGTGACATCCTTGAATCAACTCTCGATACGCTATGGACTTGAACCGCTAATCGTATGTACAGTATGTTCGCTGCTAGAGACATCCTTGAATCAACTCTCGATACGCTATGGACTTGAACCGCTGATCGTATGTACAGCATGTTTGCTGCTAGTGACATCCTTGAATCAACTCTCGATACGCTATGGACTTCAACCGCTAATCGTATGTACAGTATGTTCGCTGCTAGTGACATCCTTGAATCAACTCTCGATACGCTATGGACTTGAGCCGCTGATCGTATGTACAGTATGTTCGCTGCTAGTGACATCCTTGAATCAACTCTCGATACGCTATGGACTTGAACCGATGATCATACGTACAGCATGTTCGCTGCTAGTGACATCCTTGAATCAACAATCGATACGCTATGGACTTGAACCGATGATTGTATGTACAGCATGTTAGTGACATCCTTGAATCAACAATCGATACGCTATGGACTTGAACCGATGATTGTACGAACAGCATGTTAGTGACATCCTTGAATCAACAATCGATACGCTATGGACTTGAACCGCTAATCGTACGTACAGCATGTTCGCTGCTAGTGACATCCTTGAATCAACAATCGATACGCTATAGACTTGAACCGCTGATCGTATGTACAGCATGTTCGCTGCTAGTGACATCCTTGAATCAACAATCGATACGCTATGGACTTGAACCGATGATCGTACGTACAGCATGTTAGTGACATCCTTGAATCAACAATCGATACGCTATGGACTTGAACCGCTGATCGTATGTACAGCATGTTCGCTGCTAGTGATATCCGAAGATTATACTTTGTTCTGAATAGGAGACTGCTCGCTTCGCCCGCAGCAAGTAACCCTTTCAGTCCTAGTTGAATTATCAAATTCTCCCAACTTAAACTCATACTTTTAATTAAACAAGTTTGAGAGAATTTCACTTTTTATTTTCGGTAGTTTGCTTTGTTTGACCAGTTCTCATTTTCTCATTACCAAATGTCTTATTTTGTAATTGTTATGTAAGGAGAAGTAGAGTGTTGATAACTGATTGGTAGTGAAAGAGTTAAGAATAACAAAAATAATTGATAAAAATACATAAAAACAACGGTACTATACAAAAATGAAACTTCTGCTTAGCAACGTTTTTGAACTTACCTTTAAATCCCTGTAACATATCATTCTATTGTGCATGTGTTCCAATCCTAAAATAATTTCCGATGCATAGAAACGAACCTGAAACAATATGTCAGATAATAAGCACTTGTTATGTGCTGAATGTTTTGCTAAGTCCAGTAGCTGATTCATGGGAAAGGGGCAAGTAATTTGTTGTTTCTCGTCTGGTTTGTGACAAACCAGGGAGGGGGTTTGGGGTGTGGGTTATCAGCTTCTGTACGACTACACTCGTACTACAGATGAGAAGCTTACGTCCTATAAATATTATACATGAATGTAAGTTCTTCTGCTGGGACATCAAATGTACAAGAGAAAATATACTTAAACTCCAGCAATTGTTGAAAGTACTGTATCAGAGCTTTCGGCCTCTATCCAGAGGCCTTTCTGAAAGAAATGATAGCATTTACTGTCCCGAATGCTATCATTTTATTGATAAAGGCCTCTGGATAGAAGCAGAAGGCTCTTATACAGTACTTTCCACAATTGCTGGAGTTTAAGTATATTTTCTCTTGTATATAAATATTCTGTTGATGCTCTCTGCATAGGAATTGTAGCCAAGTACAATAGAAGAATGTTCAAGAGGTTTATGAACTATCATTAAAACCTATGGAAACGTTATGTGGATTATTTATCTATCTGGCCTTAAATTAAATGTAACGTAAAATATCGGCGGAGGGGACACGAGCACGAAAACATAACACGAGCATGATAACCTAACCACAACACGAAAACATAACAGGAGTATGACAACGTAACACGAACACGAAAACATAATACGAGAATGACAACGTAACAGGAACACGAAAACATAATACGAGCATGACAACGTAACACGAACACGAAAACACAACACAAGCATGACAACGTAACACGAACGCGAAAACACAACACGAGCATGACAACCTAACCACAACACGAAAACATAATACGAGCATGACAACGTAACACGAACACGAAAACATAATACGAGCATGACAACGTAACACGAACACGAAAACATAACAAAAGCATGACAACCTAACCACAACACGAAAACATAACACGAGCATGACAAAGTAACACGAACACGAAAACATAACACGAGCATGACAAAGTAACACGAACACGAAAACACAACACAAGCATGACAACGTAACACGAGCATGACAACGTAACATGAACGCGAAAACACAACACGAGCATGACAACCTAACACGAATACGAAAACAAAACACGAGCATGACAACGTAACACGAACACGAAAACATAACACGAGCATGACAACGTAACACGAACACGAAAACATAACACGAACACGAAAACATAACACGAATACGAAAACATAACACGAACACGAACACGAAAACATAACACGAGCACGACAACGTAACACGAGCACGACAACGTAACACGAGCACGACAACGTAACACGAGCATGATAACGTTACACGAACTCGACAACTTGACGCACTAACACCAGAATTTTGGTACAAATAAAAACACAAGTGTGTCTGTTTAAATACGAAATATTTCCCATTAAAAATCCAACTTACTTCATCTTCATTGAAGACACCATGCTGCGACAAATGGTAATGTAGGTCACCCCCTGATATATAATAAAACACATCTCTAGATATCTATAGATAGTACAAAGTTGTTTATCGCCATTATACAAATTAAACATCATGATTACTACATGTTATACTGATAATAGACTCATTATACATAAAGATAATACACGGTGGCATGAAGATGTGAATTGAGGTTTATCTTCGAGTGGAAACAATATTGATTGAGCACAGGAAACAAGTGACATTTCTTTCCGCGCAAAAACATGTGATTTTCTTTTTATTAAATAGAAATGAGAATTTTTAAAAATATAAACACAAAAAACGAATGACGTCCTCAATATCTTCACTAGTGAGGATAGAGAATACGTCACTCATATACCACTCGTATGAGTAGAGTATTTTACACTAAAACACGCATATCTATGTAATAAACGTTAATACTTGCTCCCGTAACCCTCAAGTGGCTCAGAAAGCGCTATTTAAGATCTAAATTAAATGAGAGAAAAAGAGTGACTTCTCGGAAAATTGTTTAGATCGGGTTGTAAAATCATATCTTTAAGATCAACAATGAACTTTATTAATCGTATACTGCTGATTTGCAAATCTTATTGCATATTAAACAACAACAACAACATCAATTTATTTGACCCATTATTATAAATATACAAATATTTTAAAAGTAAATTCAAAAACAGCATAGGGTACAGGGTGACCAAAAAAAACCATAAGGGCTTGTCTAGGTTGGACACCAATAGCTAAGATTAAATATTTACATATATGACCAGACCAATTCAATTCGATGCCTTACGAACCAAAAGGTTCGCAAAGCAACAAAATAAGTTGGCCTGGTCTATATTAATAAATTAATATATTGGGTCAGAAGGGAATAAAAACACACACACACAGTCTGAACAAACTTGCATAGAAAAGAACATTTCAGTATTGGTATATATAAAGAGACTTTAGATTCTCTTTAGATACTGAAAAGGTAGATAATCTTAGAGACTCATCAATCGAATTCCATGTTTTAGGGCCTTGAAATTTTATACTAAAAATACTAAAATTGGTGCGAGGACTGGGGAGAGCAAAAGAGGATTTAGAAGCTAGTTGGGTATTATAATTGTGAGTATTCCTGACTGGAGTAAAAAGGTTGGAAAAAAACTGAAGGAAGGAGTCGATTATGAAATTTGTACATGAAAACCTCTGTCATAAACTTGACAGGACCAGAAAATTTAATAATTTTGAAAGATTTGAAAATTGGGCTAGAATGTTCTAGGAATGAGGAGAAAGAAATTATGCGAACTGCTCGTTTATGCAATAAATATAAAGGTTTAATATTGGAGTCATAAGTATTACCCCAAACTATTAATGAGTAAGTAAGAAAGGGATAAATAAGTGCATAGTACAAACCAATGAGAGTATCGGTGTTAACATACTGTATCTTAGTTTAGAGATTAATCCAATGTTCCTTTTTATTTTATTTTTTCATAATGTGTGCAATATGAAATTTCCAACTTAGATGAGTATCAACCATCACTCCAAGATACTGGATATAGCATTCTTCCTTTAAGACTTTATTATTTATACACAGGCTTAAGATGTAATTCTTTTTCTTTTGGCGAGGGTGAAAAATGACAAAGTTAGATTTAGTTATATTTAAGGAGAGTTTATTAGCAGAGAGCCAGGTTTCAACATGGGTTAGTTCAGCATTTATAACAGACTCCATTTGGGCTAGACTCCTACAAGCATAAAAAAGATTTGAATCATCAGCAAAAAGATGAAAATCCAGCTTAGTTCAGCAAAGTCGAAAATCATTAATGAATATATATAAGAAACAACAAAGGGCCAAGAACAGACCCTTGTGGCACACCACAGGAAATTTCCAAGTAATCAGAGCAGGTATTTTCAATAGAGACAAACTGATGTCTGTTTTTTAAATAAGATGAAGATTGACATAAGAGATATTGGACGATAATTATTAAAATCAGCCTCCAAACCCTTTTTAAATTCTGGGAGGACTCTAGCAATTTTAAATTTATCTGGGACAATTCCATGCATGAAAGAGCAATTAAACAATATTTCCCGAGGTTTAGACAATGCGATGGGCTCTTGTCTCTTAAACGGCAAAGCAAGCAAAAAGCTCCCATCAAGTATTACAAATCATTTGGCCAACAGCCAATCAGATTCAGTACGTCACACAGGTTCAGTTTGCGGGACAAAAACTTGGATTTTGATCATTTTCTTTCAAAATAGGATGGTTTGATTTTTAGTAAAACTTTGATTCAATAACTTTTAAAAAAACATTTGAAACTGCAAGCTCATATTCAGCCTCCAATGGCTATCAAATAAATAGATTCAAAATCTAAACTAAACAGGTTTGTGGTGCTTATGCAGTCAGTTCTCCCTCGTTACTCTGCGATCATTCGTTCATAACACATTCACTTACCATTCATCAGATCGAGAACAAAGCAAAGCTTGTCTGTTGTTTGGAAAGCATACGTCATACACACAATGAATGGACTGTTCACCTAAGAAATGCATGAAAGTTAGGTGGAGAACAATGTAACATAATTTCGTTTTAAAGTGCTGCTATGAAGAAAATTGCAACATTCAAATCTATGCCATTTTAAAACACAGACAAGAAATTTGGGCGGACGTGGTTGGCGCAGTTGGTAAGATCTCTGCTTTCCAGCCACAAAATCCCCAGTTCGATCCCAGCACACTGCCGAGATTTGAATATTTGTGTGACCTTCTTTTGTGCCTATGCCCACTCAGCTTTTCATCCTCCCGGGGTAGGTAAATGAGTACCAGCGTTTGCTGGGAGCTAACCTGCAATGGATTAGTGTCCTCTCCAGGAGGAGTCAAAGACTCTCGTCCGCTTAACACTACAGAAACCTACGGCCTCATGGACTATTACTCGTAGTTCATTCGTCCTCGAGGTCTAATTGTTAATTAGTATAAACCTGCTGACGGTCTAAAACCAGCCTGCATTTTGATTGGCAATTCTACTACAGATCTATTTGTCATAATCTAATAGAAAAAATATCGCAAACCAAAACAGTAAAGTGCCCCGTTTTGCAGTAGTATCAAAGGATTTCATTGAAAATGTAATTTGTAACTGCTTTTTTGAAAGAGATGGTTGGCGCACTTGGTAAGATCTCTGTTTTTCAACCACAAGGTTCGATCCCGGCACTTTCTGAGACTTGAAAATTTGTGTGGCCTTCTTTTCCGCCTATGCCAACTCAGCTTTCCATCCTTCCGGGGTAGGTAAATGAGTACCAGCATCTGCTGGGAGCTAACCTGCGATGGATTA
>JAOTRI020115138.1:0-12658 GCA_028564885.2 Zoanthus sanctaehelenae | reverse complement strand
GACTAACGTCCGAAACGTCAGTAAGTATTTCTCTTTTACGGTGTAGAATTTACATTTTTATTACCAAATTGTAAAAATTACAAGTGTCTTTTATTAGCTAAAATGCAAGATACATACAGATTATTTCAGAAATTTGCTGTGTAAATCTAAACTTGTCAGATATACATACATGTTATTCCAAGATTGAAAAATAAGAACATATAATATCAAACCTTAAACAATAAAAAAGATGAATCTTAAAAGGAAGTTAAGAGGTTATCTCTATTGAGCAACTCCTTAAAGAAAAAGTCAAAATACACACTCATTTACAAAGTGTAAAATGAGAACAATAACACCATAAAAATTATATTTCAAAAAAAATTTTAGCTTTGAAAATACAACAATATAAAAACAACCAACTGCCAAAAATTATTTCAAAGGCTTAATTTCACAGCTTAAAAGATTTCACACAAAATAATGGCTTGGTATGATGCCATTATAGGAAATTTAGGATCCTTTCACTGTGAAGAATGTATATGAATGTTCAAAATAGAAGTTTGTTAATTTGGAAAGCATATTGTTCCACAACGTTTGATCAAACAATTCTTTACTGAAAGAAATCTACACGAGTCCAAACACAAAAATCACACCATTTAAGCCCTGTGATGCCCATAAGGCCCTGCACTTGATAATAGTAGTTGTGATTTTCTTTCAACTTAATCTCACTGTCTGTTTGCTTTAAGTAAAATTACTTATTTTCTTTAATAATGTCCTTTATGTTTTTACCCGCTCCACAATATGGACATCCCAAAGGGGCTTTCTCTCATTGAAGGGTCATAAATTACACCATCTAGTGAAGCCCCTAGCCAGCAAAATGCTGGGTTAACAACTAATCCACTCTTGTAAATTTGTAAATTTTGCCCACAATCAAGATATTCTTTTGCAGCCCTGATCTCGTTGGTCAAACCACACTTTATAGCTGGGGTCTGAATTGTTTTTCCTTGAAACAGCTCATTTAGAAACTTTTCGGTAACAGCTGCCTTTCTTTTAACAACCTGGCAAAATTGAGATGCCGTGATGCGTTTTGCTCTCTCTATTTTCCACTCTGCACTTCCACTTTACTCTCTCATGTCATATTCAAGTTGTAATGCATCTTTTGGCAACAAGGTAATAAAACTAAGATCTGCATTTTGAAACCCATGTAAATACTCATTCCAGTCATCACTGAGCACAGGAAGTTTAAATGGTAAGTCACCATATATGCTTGCTTGATTTCCAATACAATCGACTGAGGGTAGCTGATAACATAAAGGACTGCCCTTAAGGTATTTGCCAAAATTTGTTTTCACGGTGGTGCAACAAACATTTTGCACGTAAACAACTGGTGCAGTAGGACATACCTTTTTAAATTTATCTTGAAACTGTTGAAATATTTGTTTGCTTTCCTCCGAGTCCTTTCTCTTCAAAGATCTTGGATCGTAAAGGCAGAGTGATGCATCTCTTGTTGATTCTTTCCCACCGATGGCGTTGAAAAATTTAGCAGCATCTAAGGTTGCGGATCGATTTTTGCACCTCTTGGAACATGCCATTGCTGGGGTTTTGAAGTACACGCTGAAGCCACATCACTCTCCTTTATAGAACTCAACACCCCGTAGGCTAAAGCCGAGAGATGATGACAATGTCCCTGCCCGGCTTTGCAAGAACATCTTCTAAAAACGACGTTTGATCCTGAGTCACTGAATTCCGAGATGATTTTCATCTCATGCGGTTTTTCTGACTTAGACATCGAGCGATAGCATTTTTCTTTCAAAACACAACATTCAGCTTGCTGTGATTGTGAACGCAATCTTCGAGGAAAAACACCTGAACCCTCTGAACCGATTTCTTTTCCTTGATAAAAGCCTCTAAGCAGTTTTGAGTTAAAGTTTTACAAGTTTCTTTAATATTAGCTGTCATTTCAGCTAGCGATCAAAGATCAACACAACTGCAAATTAGCCATGTGCCATATCACAGATTGCGGACGCATACCTCCAGTGACAAGTCCCCACGCGGCATGAAAATGGTCTATTGTTGCAGTGAAAATAAATCAGTGTATAACATACTACATTTTTTGAATATTTTTATGAGAGTCTTTTTTTAAAAGAACAACTTTAAAAGAACGAGGCTCAAATTTAAGAACAATTAAAAACAATCTCAAGCCGCGGCTCTGAATACCTATAAAACTTTTACGTAGAGACCCACATAGTACCACAAAATAAAACACAAGACGTCTCACGGTGTTTTACATTTTAATTTATTTTAAAATGCGAGGCGCATCGCTTTGCAATGCCTTGATTGTTTTATAAATGTTTTTCTTTAATTTAAGCTGTTAATGGTTGTTATAAAAAAAGCGTGTACCATCACAAATCAGAGAAAATCTTAGAAATTTCATTATAGATCTTTGAAGCAAGAACACATTTGAACAAGATCAGTGAGAAGTGCAACATATGGGGCTTTGAGTCAATGTGTTTTGAGGTTACTCGTACTTAAGTCAAACAGTACTGGCGCAGTTATTTTCGAATTAAAACGGAGTGCCTTGTCAAAACATCGCTGAGAACAAGGTTAGAGAGATTTATGGTGTCACATACGATCGGATGTGTCAACGTTTATTTCAAAACTGGAAATACTTCAAACTAAAGATTCACGATACTTGCATGGGTTATCTCTTAAATGAGAAGTTAGACTATACTCACTCAAAAGTCAAGTCAAAAAACGTTTCAGAACTGAAAACGTGATACTTTCTATTTGATTTGTAACTGTTATCTACGTTCAATCTTATGTTTATAGTGCCACTAAATAAGGGGTTCCCGTTACAATGGTTTTCAGTTATGTACAAATTACCGCTTTGAAAAAACTTTTTTTTATATTTTTTTTGTCAAAAAGAGTACCAATTTATTGGGGTTTTTCTCAGTCCCGAGTTTCACACACCAAAAAGAAACAACTATGAAATTATAGTTTATAACGCAATACAAAGCGTAACGCATATGAACTCCACTAACTTGACCTTCGAAAAACCTACAAAGTGACACATTGAAAGAATTTAGGTTAAAACATGTAAACTTGTAGCAATATGAGAACATTTGATTCTCGAACTGTAAGCTTATATAATGTCTTCCTCATGCAAATTTCTGCTTTTTTGAAGGCGATTTGGTGAAGATATCTTTGTTGTTCATTGTCGAACAACGACAGCGTGATTCTCGTGCCATGTTTGTGGTCAGCTTGAACTTCTGTCACTTGTTCGTCATCTTAACTGGTAAAAATTCTTTGAAAATTTGCATTTTATAGTCAGTTATCAATGATAATGAAAATTATTTAGCCACGAAATTATTTTCCATGTTGTTTACGTTGTTTTAAAAACATATAGTTTTAAATTTCAATTACAGGTTAGAAATTGGTTGAATAAATTAGTTTTATTAACTTTTGCTCGAGTGGCATAAGAATCAATGCTATCAACACCTCGTTCTACAATTACAGGAAAATTTTACTTTAGTTTTGAAACCAGGAAATATTTATGCGTATCTTGATATAAAAATCATTTCCTAAATCCATGTACCAAGAAAGGTTAAAGCCAATTGAAAATAGGCAAAAAACGAGTTTTGAAATCTTCCTCAGAGTCTGTTCTTTTTCTTGAATTATGTGGCCTGAATCCAAAATAATGTCACAAACATTTATATCGCAGGTGAAAGTTCTAATGTTACTCATTTTAAATAGCAGGTAATTTGGATTGGAGATCATTAAGGATTTCAGTGAGCGCCCGCGTTAGTTGGGCAATTTTAGCTTTTGCGAAGGCCTTGAATCAGCGAAAAATGGAGGAAATTGGTCGGTCGCGATAACGATGCGATGAAGAAAGTAAGCTAATTCATATTGATATATTATTTGTCATTAGTTCCTCAAGAACTTTCATGTGACAAAGTTTGAAGAATTTCGATTTTTCCAAATGTCGCGACATAGTTGATACTTACTAACATTGGCTCTTCAATATTTAGATCATTCTGAGGAATGCTACGTCATTTCCTTTTTACATTACGCTTTTTCTATTGCAGATTTTCATTTCTTGAGATGTGCTGTAAACCCAAGCTAAAAAACTTAGTCGTTTATCATTTACATTACTTACATCGGGTGGTGTAACCTGGACTGTTTCATCTTCATCACTAAAAGCCATTTGTTCTAATTGGGTAGAATGCTGACGTTTGATGCGTTTTCGCCTGAAAAACAAGACATTTTACTTCCTTGTAACATAATGCATCCTCTTTAGATGTTCACCTCTCCTATTAATTGTTTCAGTCTTAGCTGTATTGTTTGATTCCTAAACTGGACTTTCCATTTATCAAGAAGAGAGAATTTTACTCTTAATCTTCAGTAGTTTTCTTTGACTGATTAATTTTCATTTTCTCAATACTAAATGTCATAATTTGTATGTGATATGTAAGGAGAAGTTGGTCGTTGAAAACTAACAAGTACTATAAGGTTTAACCTCAAACAGCTTTGATGATGATGCTGATGATGATGAACAATAGCAAATAACAGATACTTACTCCAACTGCTCGTTTATCTTTTGAGCATCTTCAACCTGTACATTAAAATCAATTGATTTATATTGTTTTCACAGATTAAGTGTTTCAGAAATGTTAAAATATAGTGGTTTAAAGAAAAATTAGGAAATACTACTAGACTAAATCACTTTAATGAAATTCCGAAATATGTAGAGAATGTAATCAATAAAAATATAATAGGATGTTACTGCTTTGAAAATATCGAGGCACTACTCGATATAGGTTTCAGTTTACAGCTAGGATAGTTGTTGAAAAACCATTTAGCACCAATGCAGGATTAAATACTTTAACCAGTAAACGTGTTTTTAATCTTTGAAACAGAATTGATCTACAAATTTCAGAAATTTTTTCAGGAAAATCTGGGCATTATTTCGAAATCTGTAATCTTTCCTTCAAAAACCAAATGTTGCTGCACTCTAAAACAAGTACTCACAATCTATACTTGATAATTATCACATCCAACTTGAGCATCGTGCTTTCATTACTAGATTCATGAATTTATAAATGCAGTATGAACACCATCTCACCATTTGAACTCTCTTACTCCAAGGTATCTGACTTCTATCATTAGTGTCAGCTCCTGGAGTGACCTTTTCGTCATAGGCTGATGAGACTGGCATCACAAGATTACTAGCAGGAGGCTGGTATCTTTGCGTTAGGAGATCCATGCACTGCTGCAACATCTGCCCTGTAAAGTCCCCAGCACTAAACCTTTCAATGAAAAACAAATAAACAGCTGTCATCATCACTGAATTAGGAACATACATCAAATGAGTCATATGCCTCTGGAGATTTTGATTTGTTTATTAAATTGATGAAGAAAATTCAACAAAACGCAGGCGTTTTCCGCAGAATGTTCCGCAAAATTCAAGGAGTATTTCGGAATTCCAGAAGTAAGCAGCTGGATTACAGATGATCTTAAGAAGACTACACAAACCTAGTGTTGACCACTGGATGCTCGGTTTTGGGCATTACAACACAAACAAGGCCTTTGGCATAAAAACTAGATGGCCATAGTACAGTGTTGGTGCCATTCAAGTTCCCATAAGTGGGAAGGTAGTGAAATGAGGGCTTAACATAAAAAAAGATGTATGTCATTCTTTTTAATTAATTTGAATAAGATTTACATAAGCAATAAACAGGGCATCTGAGAAAGTGTACTACAGTATTTTACAATTTGTTTTGTTTTTCCACACTTTTCCGCACTTTTGATAAATGCAGCATTTAGTAAAAGGTTCAATTAAAGTACAATAAAAGTGTTCACTATATGCAAAGAACCAAAAAATTGATGAAAACGGCATGTTTTTTGTTATTAGTGTAAAAAGACTGAAAAATTGATCAAGAAAATTATGACTAACTCAAAATTATTCTTGGGAGTCTGTTGTTGTTCAGGGGTTTTTGGTTATTTAAATGCAACGTGGAATTTAACTAGCAAACTTTAAAATAATTACTAAACCTACACTAACATTGAAGGTCTTTAGGGTTTCAGCTGAGTGATTTCAATTACTGATAACAGTTCACCATTTGATAAGAACTAGAATGTATTAATATTTACAAATTGTGCATCAGCATATAAAACACCGTAAACCTTACCGTAAAGCAATTATCAGATTCTTTAACAACTTGATATTTCTTTGATTACTTACGAAGCTTAATAAATTGTTCGGTTTTGTGTTGCTCACAATTTTATTTAAAATGCAACTTTCAAGAAAAAAAAAATCGTAATTTACAGTTTTTTGTTTAGTAGTGTATCAATACAAATTGTGTCCCAAATTATACTTTAAATTGCAAACAGCCCAAACAAAGTCAAACACGTGCACGACTGCTGTTAAATTGCTTGAAATAATAACAAAGTATTCATTATGAATTACATTGAATCTTCATTGTACATCATTCAATCGAAGGGTATAGCTCAAAAACGATGTGACTTTTGTTTAAAAGCTAAATTCTCCAAAGGCTTTTAAAGACATAATAGGGGAAATGTAGGCAGGGTTCACACTGAGAATGAGAAAAGAAATTCCACGACTTTTCCAAGACCTTTCCATGACCAAATGCCACTTTCCATGACTAAGAAATATCAAGAGATCAAAGAATTCACTCCAAAAACCGTGCTACTCGCACTTTAATTCAACTTTAAATGCCAATTATATCTTCTAACACACTGAAAGGCAGTGTAACGTTCTTGAATTTAGAGCAAAACTCTAATTCAGTTAATGTAATGTGTGACAAGCGTGTTAATACCGGCGTTTTCTCAGCACAGTAGTGCTCAATTATACTAATACCAAATTTTATTTGCCAAAAACCATAACTCAACAAAAAAAATTTTAAATTTCATGATTTTTCCATGTCTTTTGCCATTTTTCCTCAATTCCATGACTTTTCCAGGCCTGGAAAATGCAATTTCAAATCCCATGACTTTTCATGACCGTGTGAACCCTGGTAACGAGAACTTAATCAACAACTGGTCACTTACGTCGTTTTGCACTAGACCCTTCATTACTTTAGCTAAAACCATAAAAACTATGACCCCAGTTGCTACATGTATTTACAATCTGATTTTCTTTCAGTGGCCAGTTTAGGTAATAAAACCAGAAAACAAGCAAGTGAAACTCGGTTCCTGAGAGTTTGATAATGCACAATGCTGTGCAACTAATAAAAATTTGTTTGAAGCAAGCTGTCAAAACAACGGGCAAGCATAATGCTGCTATCAGTATCACACACTAATGTGGTTGAACCCTTGACAGTGCTTACCTTTTTTCAAAGACTTTAATGGTTAAGTGGAGCAATTCTTTCTTTGATTCTTCTCTCCTCTTGACCATATCAAGTATTGTACTGTATAACGAGAATTATACTGAACACAAATCTTTTTTCCTTAAAGCTAGCACTAACAACTACTAGATCCAGATGCAGGATTCTTTGGGTCCAGATTCGACATGAGCACTAAAGACACATTGCCAGGAAGAGTATGGGGAATGCTCCAGCAAATATAAAACTTTACAAAGTAAGGTTGCAAGAGAATAAATATTTTTTTACGTTTTGGTCATGTTTTATTCAGAGTAAAGTCACAAAACCTGTTTTTAAGTGTATCCAAGTTTGTCTGGCCTCACTGAATGGCAGAATATTGGTAGCATAACATTTTACCACAGTGTGGTATCAACAACTGTTTATTAATGTATTTTCATAGGATTTTGACCAACAGTGATCATTTAAAGTTGGAAATTGGTGATATAAATTTGGATCTCCCCTAAAAGTAGCTAACAACTAGTATTGGATATTTACCAAACAATTGGGATAATTGTTTAAGTGTTAAGGTAGAAGGTGATGAGCTACGATAAAATAATTTATTTTATAATAAATATTTATTTAAAATATTAATTGTTTTTAAAAAGTCTATTGCAATCTACAGAATTTCAAAGCTGAGTGACCAAGGTGAATAGCACAGGAAATTTAGTGTTTGATGAACCAATCAGAGTGACCAAGGTGAATAGCGCAGGATATTCAGTGTTTGATGAACCAATCAGAGCACATAGAAAGTGCTATTCACCAGCTAGCTGAATTCTAATTTAAGACATACAGAAGTATTATTACTTGACCACCTGTCAAAATAAACTACAGTAAGAGTAAATTATTCCAGTCAAAGGAAACACTGGTAATGACAAGAGAACAACAATAACAAAAAATAATAATTGATAATTTCAATAATAATAACAATAACAATTAATACAACTACCCATTAAAGTAAGAGCAAGGATATTTCTCGGAAACAATCATTTTCAGTTACGTGTTAGTTACGCACTAGTAAGATGAAGGAACAGGAAAATCGTTTACAATGTATGGAGTTCAGATGGCTATTTGTATAGGTATATATATATATATATATATATAACACCTAATTAAAGTTATCAATATCTAGTTTTTATTAGTCACCTTTATCAAAAATGGCTAACAAAATTTAAAGAACCAAAAAGTGGTTTCCGACAGTTTCCCATCAATATTATGTATGGAACCAAAAACTGGTTTCCCAAAATTTCTGTAATCTCCAGGCCTAAAGTACAGGGTTTTCATTATATTCTGAAGTAAAGGCACCTTAATTAGGGCACTTGTTTGTAAGCCTTGAGATCTGAAGCTAAATACTTTGGGGGTTATATATTGTATGTGGGTGTGGCGAGGGAAAAGGGTGCTTTCTCAAAAATTTGTTTGAGTTTGTTCCAGCATCTTTAAACTTATTTGCAGTCTGTTCTCATAATGAATACAATTAAAACAAATACGTTGATTGCTTGCTTATATTTTTGATTTCTGAAACGATCTTTCACCTAAGTACATGCCGTATGTTGATTAAAGTAAACAATTACTGGTACGCGTGCCTTGGCAACTAATGAAAATCCTGAAAGTATCAGTCTATTCTGACAACTGTCTCATATCTTACCATGCTCTTTTCAAGTCCCTACGAAGTTTCAACATTCTTTCATATGAAGCTTCATCATTCTTGCGATTCTGTAAAAGTTTAGAACCATTCAGCTTACCTGTACTAACAATACTGTACAAAAAATTCTCAACAGATAAAAGTACTGTTTCTCCAATTAAATATTTTAAAATAAAAATTTAATGTCCCAGTGTCTCGGCTTTGACTATATCCTTCTTCAGGGAAAGTGATCTGGAAGTGAGTTGAAAACAGAACATTTCTAGTAATACTTTATATATCTGTTCATTCATGTCATCATTGTTCATTTTCATTATGTACATCTAATTACTCTTGATACTTAAATTAACATATAATCATAAAAACGTTCAGATATAAGATCTTTGAGGAGAAAAGTGTTATTTGATCAAAACAACGAAACCTTATAACAATTTATAAAATTGATTGTCAGTCATTTTGCACTGGGTTGTATTACCCCACTCCTTACGTCATTTTGCCCCAAATCTCTGGTCGTTTTGCCCAACTTTATAAATCTATACTTTTTACGTAGAATAATTGCTTTACAACATTCATTACTAATTTCTTAACTTTTATCAAGCTGGTAAGCATTTACAAGTTCTTTCTCACAATTTTTGGTAGCTAACTGTTGCCTTCTTAACTTGGCAGTTGCCATTTTATATCCACAAAGCTCGCTCAAAAACGATTTTGAAATTAAAACAAAAAACATGCCTAGATTATATTTTAGATGTTTTTGTAAGTTACTGTAACTGTAAAACGCGATGAATAATTGTTTTAGCAGTTTGAAATTTTTGCAGACTTCAACGAAAACCAAGCAACTCGAAATCGTAATTTTGTGTTTGCAGATTTTAGCTAGTTGAATGGCTTACTATAGCTATGTGGACCTGAATTTCAGGCAGTTCTTTAATTCTACGACAATCCTGTAAAGTTTTAATAAGCTTTTAAAACTGTAAAAAAGATCAATTGTTCTTATGAGAAAATATATCTGGCTATTGGTTTTAAGTTGCATGTTTTCCTCAGAAGTCCTCTTGTTTGTCACGCATTGCCGGCTTTGAAGTTTTTTAATTGTCAGTATCCAACCTTTCGATATTTCCGGTCCGCTATCCTTGCTGATGTTGTTGGGGTTGAGTCTTGTGTGAATTGCCTCTTTCACTTTCCTTGTGTACCAGTGTTTCTCCTTGTCAATAAACTTCACTTCTTTCCATTGCAGCTTGTGTCCTACTTTGTTGGCGTTTTCCGAGAATGCAGAATTCCAGGTTCGCACTAATCAACGAAGAACAAAGACCCTGATGAAGTGTACAACAATCGTCAAATCTCTTTGCTTCCGGTTTTGTCCAAAATATGAGAACGTGTCATACACCAGCAGTTCTCAGAATATTTAACTGAAAACAATCTGCTCTCAAATAACCAGCACGGTAATAAACGGTATCACTCAACCGAAACTATTTCACTGGAGGTAACGAGTTATATACTTAATGCCATGGACCGGAAAGAAGTCACTGCTATGGTCCAATTAGATCTGAGTAAGGCATACGACAGCATAAGCCACTCCCTGCTTCTATCAAAGCTCAAACACTGAGGCGTTTCTGGTGTTCCACTAGAATGGTTTAAGAGCTACCAATCTAACAGGATCCAGCGGGTCAGAACAGATTCAGGGTTTTCAGATCCCATACCAGTGAGGAATGGTGTACCACAGGGCTCAGTATTAGGTCCTTTATTATTCAGCATTTACACCAATGATTTTTCCTCTGAATCAGCAAACACGAGCTTGAAAGTAAAACCATTTGTTTACGATACCAAAATAAACATTGCTCTCAAATTGAAGAATCTAGAGGACAACCTAGAGAAAATCGAATCAGACATTACCCAAGTAGCAGAATGGTGCTGCTCGCACCAGCTTTTGATCAACCAGGACAAGACCCAATTGCATTGTTTGGAGATAACCAACTTTGCCGCTAGAATAGTGACCGAAGAACCTAAATTCTGCCACATTACTGCAAAACTGCAAAAACTATCCTGGCTCCCTATAACCTTTGACCAAGCCCTTAACTGCACCAGTCACATAAGCAAAACAATATTGGCATGCCATCACAAACTGCTGCAAATTAGAAGAGTAAAACACCTCTTTGATAAGGAAACAACAGCGCTCTTGATCCAGTCCCTCGTCCTCAGTAAACTGCTTTATTGCTCAACTGTCTGGTCGAATATAAGTAAATCTAACTTTCTAAAACTGCAAAACGTCCAAAACTTTGCTGCTAGAATAGTGACCGGAAAACCTAAATTCTGCCACATTACTCCTATACTGCAAAAATTATCCTGGCTTCCTATATCTGATATCCTCAACTTGAGAGAAGCAATTATGACTTATAAATGTATTCACAACCTCGCCCCACAGTCACTATCAGGAAAACTCAGATCTCGCCAAATTAAAAAAGCGTTCAACACTCGAAGCAAGCAAGACTTAGACACTCCAAGAACAAGGTAACCGTTGGCAATGAAAACTGTAAACAGACGTTTCTTCTAGGCTGTTCCTGATGGTTTTGATATGAGGCGTAAGCACGTAGCAATACCGTGTTTTACTGACTACAGGTGGTGTGAATCAGTATGATAAGTATGTGTGGGCTTCCTGAATACACTTGTGTGTAGCATACCGTCTGGTTCCCTTGAAAGAAGTGAGTTGAGGAAAGTGATTTTGTTGTTGTTCTCGGTCTCCATGGTGAATTGAATGGATGAGTGTTGCTGGATGAGGTCACTCAGGAAAATATCTACTTTGTTCTTCTTGGTGATGGTAAATGTGTCTTATACATGGCGCTTTCATATCCTCAGTAGCTCCGGTTTAAGTTTTTCAGTGCTTGTTCTTCAAAGAGGTCTGCAATTACGGTGGAAACAGGGCTTTCCATAGGTGCTCCTTCTTGCTGCTCGTAGAGTGATCCGTTGTACTTGAAATGCATCGATTTCAGGACGAAATTAGGAAATCTGTAATCTGAGTAGGTGTGAGTTTTGTACGGTCTGGTAGGCTTGGGTTATTGCTTAGTTTCTCTGACGTGGCTTGTACTGCACCCTCTATCGGAACGTTGGTAAATAGTACTTGGACGTCAAATGATATCATAACTTCGTCTGTATGACTATAGTTTTCTTGCTTATGATGTTCAAGAATTCCCCCGAATTCTTAACTGTGGGGCCGGACTTAACTGAGAGTGGAGACATAATTCTTCCTAAGAACACATAACTCGTAAGCAAAGGTGTTGACACAAGACACTACAGGTCTTTCCTTAAACGAAAAGGTCAGTCGATTTTGAAACAAATGTAGATAAAACCAACTGGGTCATTTACTTGTCGGTCAGTAACTTGTCCTCCACAACACTCAATAACGCAGAGACCACGCTACTTAAGGTTACAGAATATGATTTAAGCTTTCATTTTCTGTTTTTCGGTATTTTCGATTTCTGAACTCTATCATAAAAGTGCTATCTTTTTGTGAAAACTGCATCTTGATTACGTTAAACTAACGAAGATATGTAGCAAAACGTTTATTTTTACTTTCATCCTTCGCGGGAAATGTATTTACTTTTGTCTCAAAGTTTTCACGGCTGGGTGCGTAGTGCAAAGTATCGGGTATCTGTTAGTCACAGCAGGTAACGTCACGTAA
>JAOTRI020115127.1:0-12658 GCA_028564885.2 Zoanthus sanctaehelenae | reverse complement strand
TTGTTTTTTCATTTATGTGTGAACAAGCCTCCGAGAAGGAGCCGAAAGCTCATATGCTTTAACTTTTTATAAGTACTGTGTAATAGTTTAAAACTTTTTTAATAGTAAGTTAGACATTGGTAAACAGAGAAGGTAAAGATATAGTTACCTAAGTATGTACTTGAAGAAGGTCCAATTTCTTGCACTCCACTTGACGCCCACAACTTAAAAGCAGACCATGTAACAACTGGCAACATAGTCTTATTTAAACCAACCTCGAACAAGTCTCTGCGACCTACTGAGTTAGATAAATAGAACTGACTTATATCTCCCCGAAAACTAGTTCCATCCATAAACCCAGTTGCAGCTGTGATTGCAGTTTGTCCAAGGACTAAGGTGCTGTTTCCAGGTAATTTTACTTGCTGTTTCCAATTCAAGCCCTCCTTGAGCTCTGTTAATAGTCCGTCAAGGTACAGTTCCCAGTCACCAGAGCTTTGATACCAAAGAAATTGAACGTTATGCCACAAATTATCAACAATGTTCATGCTTTGGATCATTCTGTGGAATAGCAATATTTGCTTTTTTATCAATCAAAATGTAATGTTCTAAAAGAAATAATTTATGCGGAGGTGTGTCTATCGTGCTATGAATGTACGCGGGAATTTGGGAGAGCACGAGAGAAACGTTTGAGCAGCTCGTGACAAAGCTAAGCATGAATTATTTCGTTTAGAACTTTTGAGTTTCTATAAATTTTTTCCATTCCCGCTACCGTCAGAGATGCAAATCTTATTAACTGAATTTTCTTGAAAATTAAATTTAATTGAGAACTTCGTTAACTCTTTGTCTAATTTGTCGTCCTCGATAATAAAGGAACATTGAAAGTTAAAATAGATGTCGAAACAAATAGCCTACAGTAACTTCTCAGATGCAAGAAATAGCAGCTTCATGAGTTCATGGAGCAAGATCGAGTTATAGACGCACGCTCACGTTTTAACAAAAAGCGCGCGAAAAATGTCTAAATATAATGTTTTAAAAAAGATTTGACAACTTTTTTTAAAGAAAATCTGAACAACAAATTTGCCACCCCCTTTCCAACGTATACAGCAATTGCTACTTCATTTTTACTTTATCAGGGTTAAATTTTAAGAACCCGATCCCTTAACCCAAAGCCTGTGTTTTTGTCATAAAACTGTCTATGTCTATATATAAAGCCTAGGGAAATACTTAATAGTACCTAATATGTATTGTTCTTATAATTATAATAATAATTGATATTACGTTTTGTAAACAGATGAATATTTTTAACAGCTGAGGGTCTTACATGACAACGGTTCATATACAATAACCGAAAATGCTTTCATTGACGAGAACAGACCACAACATGGGAACACTGCTTTTTTTAACAAGTTTGTTGGTTCTTTTAAGTCCTCCGAAAGATTGTCGAGAGACTGGACCTACGGTTTAACGTCCTTATCCGAGAAAACATGAAGGTTTAACCATTGGTAGCTATGAAGGCAAACGGGCAGCAATTTTTTTTCAGTTATTTAATTTAGACCCTAAGTTCTGGTCTGGCATGCAGGGATAGAACCAGAGCCTCCCAACAACAGATAAGCGCCTTACCAACTAGCCTAACCAGATGGCTTCCTTACCAACTAGCCTAAGCAGATGGCTTCCTTACCAACTAGCCTAAGCAGATGGCTACCTTACCAACTAGCCTAAGCAGATGGCTTCCTTACCAACTAGCCTAACCAGATGGCTTCCTTACCAACTAGCCTAACCAGATGGCTTCCTTACCTTTCATCATTGTCAAGAGTGATGTTGTAGATTCCGCCTGCTTGAAAACAAAAAGCTAGAAGAGTTGACCATTTCCCAGATGAAGAAGCTACTAACGAAAACACGGAAGACCATCCTCGAAATGGTGGCACTTTCATCCACCAAGAAACGGAAATATCCTTCAAGTTTCTGATGTTGTATATCCTAACATAGCCGAACTTGTTTCCAGAGAATCTCAACGAATAGTCCCACCCTTCAGCTAAAATAGACGTAGCATACATTAAGGAGTAAAACAAAAAATATTCGGAGATTTATACAGCTAATAATACGGCATGATTGTACCTAGAGTTAAACTTTGTTTGCGCTGATACATTCAGCGATAACATTTTAAACCTTTGGCACTCTGTTAACATATTTTTTAAATTGTATATATTTTTCTAAGAATACAAGCATGCCAAAAATGAAGTGGATTCAAAAATTGACATAACTCAGTTAGAGCTCAACCCTATTCGGACCAAGCTTTTTTTGAGTCCCTTAGTCCAAGGGGAGTGGATTCCACTTCCAGAACTATATGGCAGTTCATAATCCAATTTGATTGCTATATGACGTAACGATGACGTCATATAACTGTTTTAATTTCATTATTTGGCAGTCTTTTCATAACATACGTCTTCGAATCTCAAAATGAATTCCAGTACCAAAATTTTATTGCAGCATTTGTTCGTGTAATAGCAGAAAAAAACACTTACTAAAAAAAGTAAAACCACATACTAAAATTGCCTAAAAAAATTTAAATCAGCTTCATAGGCAATAAAATGGTTGCCATAACAACAGTGTGCAAATAGTTTTTCAATAAAATACAGCACAACTTTCCGCATTATGTGCAAAATTATTGATTTCCAACATTGTTTACACTGTTATATTTGAAAAGTACAAAATATGTTTATTAGAAAATCCAGCACTTTTAGTTACTGTGTACGTTGCCCCCTAAGAACAAATACAAAGTATATTAATGTTATGCATAAGTTATAAATGTAAAACGGGGTTTGAGAAACAAGATTATCTCTGTTTACACGATCTATATGTACATATTTGTATAACTATGCAAAAATAGGAATTACCAATAATGCACCACTTTATTAAACTTATACATTATTTTATCACCTTTTATTGAAATTGCTCAATGGGACCATTTTGACATTCTTGCGTTCGGCAAAACTGGCTACCATTGTAAAGCTAAAGAGACCTTGTTTATGCAAGAGTTACAGCCGGCTTTGAATGTCAATGTCAGCAGTGAAGGGCTGTTACTTTATTAGTATAGTTTTTCAATTGTGTCATTTTATTGAAAATCTTAAGTTTCTACTTCAAATAAAATTCAAATACTTAATCAAATTCTTACTAGCAACTAGCCAAGTAACTTTTCGGTATCATTCTAGCAATCAAACTGACAAGGTTAGCACTTTGACGGTCCTAGTATTCCTCAAAAGTAACGACTTATATACGTACAATTGACTATGCATTAATTTTGTGAATGTCGTTGAAGAATCAGACAGACTAGAATACTGCTAGACTCGCTAACAGTATTATTTGTTTTGAAGTTCTCCTTGGCAATTACCTATATCTAAATGAATTTAACACGAGCAATGATTTCACCTTGCACTTTTCACTTTCCAAACTAAAGATTGTTTTATTTTATTAAAATATATAGATTTACCTTTTAGCCTTCGAATCTTTACGACAGACGTAATTAAATTTGGAAATATGTTATCATTAAAACATATTTTGCCAGCTGCGTTGATTCCGCGTTTATGCCTGGAACAATTCTTGTGCCACCAACCTCCCTCAAAAAAAGGACAATTTTGGTACTTGCTGTTGATTTTGTCCAAAGTTGAAAAAGGCGTTCCTGGATCTAACCACTCATTGTTTATGTTTTCTGTAAGTTTGTAATTCTGTGATTCTGAACCAATACTGAAATCAGAAACATTAATGAAGTGCTTCGTCCCATCTCTGTCTTTAAACTCCATTAAAAATATATTGTATGATCCTTTTGTGAGTCTATGCAAATAATCATTTCCAAGCCAAAACTCTCTGGTAAGACTTCCAAATCCCAACTTATAGTTATTCCACGTACGGTTATAAGAAAGAGAAAGGTTACCATAACGTCTTTGTACAACAACCCAACCACCTCCTTCACTTGTTTGATCGCAATAGACTTGAAAGCTTCCTCGTCCGTCAGGATCGACTCGATAAACACCATCTGATTTGTGTCCTTTGTAAAGCAGATCAACGCAGTCGGCTGAAAATCAAATACAATACATAAATTACAGTGAATGAACAGGCTCGTAACATGATGAAATTGAGAATATATTTGATCCATAAATAATTTAATTTTAAGCCTTGATCCCAAATTTTAAGATTTTTGATCGCCGATCCGTGGGACAACATTTTGATCCTTACCACAAATGTCCCTGATCCCTGATCCGCCCCCATTGATCCCTGGTCCGGCCTCATCGATCCCTGATCCGGCCCCATTGATCCCTCATTCAGCCCCATTGATTCCTGATCCGGCCCCATTGATCCCTGTTCAAGCCCCATTGATCCCTGTTCAAGCCCCATTGATCTTTGATCTGGCCTCATTGATCCCTGATCTGACCACATTGATTCCTGATCCGGTCCGTTGATTTCTGTTCAGGCGCCTTTGATCCTTGATTCATCCCCATTGACCTCTGATCTGACCACATTGATCCCTGATTTGGCCAAACAGTTCCCTGTTCCAGCCCCGTTCATCCCTGATCTGACCCTATTGATCTCTGATCCGGCCCAAATTGATCCCTGATCCAGGTCTATTAATCCCTGATACCTCTGGCTGAAGAATTCCTGAATTCCCATGTTTAATTTGTTTAATTTGAAATGTCAGTACTGCAGTCGGAATCGTGGATATAGTAATAATTAACAATTGTCCACCGAAGTGGAAGTGAAATTAAAGTTGTGGATATTCACCTAGCTGCGAAGCAACGAGGTAAATATCCCCTACTTTCACTGACACCGCGTGTGAATAATTGTTTTAGTATATAACATGCAAGCTGCAAGCAGACGAAACGAAAAACAGTTTTGTATTTCTTCTTTTGATCAGAGGTGAATAGTAACTGGATAATCACGTCCGAGCTAGCCAATCAGCACGCGAGAAAGCACTATATAATCACTTGTGTGGTATATATTGTCCTGTAAAATTATCTAAAATTGTTCATTATTCTATATTTTTACATTTTTAAGATAATGTATCCCATTGCTGGGGTATACCTGCTACATCCGATGAGCTGGAAGTTGCACTGGTTAAAAGCAATAAAAATATCTGAAAAGTAAAATTAAGTGTAAGAAGTTTGAATCATAAACAAACGTTTTAAAATCATCACAAATAGCACTGTATGCTAGCTGCTAACTTGAATCTAACGTTGGTAGCAGAACTGTGACTGTGAAAAGGTGAGTCTAAATGTTTACTTAATAATAGTGTGGTTTAACTTTAAGGGATAAGGCCCTCCACCAATATGGCCTCAGTGTTTTAGATAAATAATTGACAAATAGCTCAAAATGATTCTAATTCCAATTTCACAGAGGTAAACCCTAACAATTCAGAACGGATTACAAATATTTCACAGGATTTCAAATCCTTTTGTAGACTGTATACTGTATATAACGACCGACTTCGACGACTGGACACTCAAAAAACTCCTTTCGATTCAAAACTGAATGTGTGAACGTCTCTCTTCCTCCTATTCCGAAGTAGTTCTATTCCCGAGTTTCAAAGATGTTTTCCTTTGATTCTTTTAAGTAATTAATACACATTGAATCTTGCATGTTATGCCAGCCATCTGGAATTATATTACTATTCAATGTAAGATAACCATTCTTGCACCGTAAATTTGGGGCAACGTCAACAGTTGCAGCGTTAACAAAGATAAAAAATCGGAGTAAATTCCTTGAACCGATTTCAGAGCAATGTAAATCAGATATGTAGTTCTGAATAAGTTTCGGAATAACTCGTTCGCAAAGTGCAGCTTTCCAGTGCAGTTATAAAACGTGATCATACAAAGTTTTTAAAAAGGAAATATGATTATCAAATAATTTTCATCTTTTTTCTCAACACTAACTTTTCCCTTTTCCACATTTGGATTAGAATTAAAACAACGCAGTTGCTCAGACTAAACTGAAATATCAAAACGCCTTCAAGACTAAAAGGTTTTCTTGTCAAATCTATACCAATTCAGCGCACACATGCCTAATCCTAAATTTGCAGAAACTTCTGAGATTTTAATAAGAATTTTGCAATATGTTACTATTGTTTAGAACTTTTCTGATATACATTATAAACACATTACTTATTTCACTGTGCAGAAATTAAACGAAATTACTTCGACTGACTAACTCGGACTAAGTTAGATACAAAATATATTACCTTCAGAATCATTCTTACAAAAGACAGAAGTCATTCTTCAGACAAGCTACATCGTGAACTCCTTTAACTATAACCTTGGCAGCATTTAATGCATTCCCAGTAGACATAAGCAGGTGCTTTTTTTAATTGGTCTGCAATGGAAATGTTTAGCTTTTCTCAACATGTTTGAGCATATGAAAAAGTTCTCAAAAACAACCTATTGTTGCACAGCAACTAAACCGAGTCTGGCATTGTTCTTTAAAGTTCCTCTTTTCTGTAAATAAAAAAGATATCTGACATTAATTTCATACTGAATAGAATACTGCGACGGTGTTTCACATGCAGAAACAGTTTATAGATAAAGATAAATTTTACTCCGTATGCATATATATTACTATTTTATAACGTGTTTCACACACTTTATCTATTTGGAACAATGTACTTTGTTGTTTATATCTACACAGCAATTGTTCAAAGAACATTCAACTTCAGTTCATTTTACGTTAGTTTTCATGAACGTATACTTCCTTTGGTCTATGCTGCTTTTTAGTTTATTTATATTTGACTTCTGTAACACTAGCTTCGCAAAACAAAAATACGTAGCGGGTACAAACAGAATATTTTAACTTAAATTACTCCGTATTTTGTTGATTTTTTGAACTGAATATTTCCATTCCTTACTAAATCAAAACGGAATATTCCCTATATTTTCTCAGGAAACATGAAATTTTTCATAGTCCCATTTGCTATATTGAGATAATTTTTTATATATATTTCTTAGGGCTCTTTGAGGCGATACTCAATATTCAATATTCAGCTTCTCCGAAAATTATATTTCACGCTGTAGTTATTCTATACATATTTTCTTTTTCATTTGAAAGATACTCTAAATGATTTAGTAATGTTAAATTAAAAACACTAGCGCTATACAAAGCTCACGAGGTTCATAAAATTGTTATTTTCTCAAGTGAAACAAAACAATTTAATTAACTACACCAAGCGAATCGTATTGCTGTCTCAAACTGACGCCTTTTGTAGGTTTTCCTTTAAATTTTTAACTTATTGATTACCTTTTTTAAAACTTCTTGCGTTACTTCATAAAATATCTAGATCTTAAACAAACATATTTATCTACTGTTTCTTGTCGTTGAATAACCTTTAAAAATTAATGCATTATTACCGTTAACAATTCGAGATGACAGACTATAGATTGAGACTGGAATATTTCTGAAATCAGTCGTACTTAGCCGCGCACGATTATCGAACGTATCCATCGTACCCAGACCTTCTCATTATTAAACGAGCCTGACAGGGCACCGACTCAACTCAAGTCACAAGTCGTCATTCCATTAGAACCACTCAAAGTGTTGGTTGTTCCTGCAGCAAATAAGCCAACTCTACAGCTGTTCCAGCAGTAACAGCTCGAGCAAAATTCACCATTTCAAATCTTTGGAAGTAGCGGCATGTTCAACTCTTGCCAAATTCAGAACGTTAATGCTTATGCTTTCGTAAACAAAGATGAATAACCTCTCTCGCCCAGAGACCATATTTTATCCTAACAATTGTTCATTCTGTTCTATACTTAGATCAAATGATGCTTTCTTTTACAATCTTTTTAATCTTCTTCTTGAGCTGGAGACGACAAAAATCTCGACATTAAATTTAAAGCACTGCTGGCATTTTATAAGCACCACCTTCCCTCCCCCCCCCTCATATTTCTTTTTTGTCACCACAATGTCGGTATTATTTGTTAATTCCGCTCATATAGACATGGAGATCCACTTTTAATTTTTATCTGCTTCAGTCTAAGAAGTTTTGGAAATTCTTATTCATGTTCGGCCTCAATCTGAGTTTCACTGTTCTTCTAAAGTTGTTCTTGTAATATAAAAAGTTTGAAGTTTAAAGTCTGAAGTGGCCCTTCTTGTCCATCGTGCCCTTTAACATTTGAAATATTTATACATTCCACCTCAAAAAGACATTTTGAAGTGCTTAAAATGTAATTTTTAAATAGATGCGAAATAACAATATGATATAGCTGCATCCCAGATTCCCTGTACACCAATGCTAGTCTTTAGCAATTGCTTGTTCCCCAGCAAAGGTATCAACATCTGTCCAAAGAAATAGAGTGTCTGCAGCGCAGGCTACTGACGACGACGATATAAAGCATTTTCCTGTGAGTGTGAAGCGAGTTTCGGATTTTATCTTCATTGACAAAATACTCAACTGAAAATTCAACTCTTTATTAATTTAGAAGTTGTTGATTAAAATGCTCAGCATTACAAGCCGGTTTTGTCATGTTGAAGTATAGTTCCATCCCACATTCCCTATACGCTAATGCTAGTCTATACCGATTGCCTGTACAAGGTAATCTAAGACCGTACTTATTAGGATCATTTCTACAGTACGTGTCCCGTCTTTGTTCCCCAACAAAGGCATCGAGAACAACCACGATGACGATACAAAGCGTTCTCCTCTGAGCGTGAAGCGTGCCTCGGATTTTGTCTTCATTGACAAAATACTCGGGACAATTGAGGAACGTTCCTCTACTCCCTTTAATAGAGTTGGGGATGAGGAGAATGTGTTCAGAGTGGTTGGTCATTTAATACTGAAATAAAACACGAACCCGCGCGCTCTGTTCAGTTATAGTGCCGCAGGCGAGTTTTTCTCGCACCTCTTGAGTAAACTTAAAATTCGCAAGTGGTTCTGTAACTGAACTGAGCAAGCAGGGCGAGTTTTGTTACTTCTTTTAAAAATATGCTACCGCCAGAGACGAGTCAAACCTGAAAGTCTACTTTTGCTGTTTTGTTAGCCGTCTTTTGGGATAATTTCCGGACTGGTTGTTGTCGATCTCTTGGGGAACAAAGACGTAACACATTCTGTAGTGTAGAAATGATCCTAGTATGTAATGTTCCTAGTACGGTCTTGGTACTTTTATTACTACAGAAGTTAGGGACAAAATTAAATAAGAGTTAATTTGTATGATTTAAAAACAATGGTACGCAGCAATACGAAAGTGTTGCCGCTCTTTTATCTCTATAGTGATTTCAAAAATGAAACTAGTGGTTTCTCTTATCTCGCTTGCCGTGGGCTTACGAAGAGAATGATTGCCTATAGCTAGAAGGTTGGGCTCTTATCGAAAAAGACCTATTTTAGTTTAATTTCTTCTCTCTTTAAAGTAACACAGTTTTTTTTTGTTACAAAGACAATATCTATAGATCAATATATATACTTAATAAGACAACTATTGAACTAGAAATCAATGCACCCTAGATTAATTCTCTTTTCAGCCATGTTTTTCTCGAATTAGTAATAACATTAGGTTACATATAATTCCTTTTGAACTGATATCAATATAAACATTTTTTTACAAACTTCAAGCGTTGTCCACATGTATTTTTAAGAGCCTCTTCTAAAAAATATACAGTCAAGAAAGTCAACTATGAAAGTTGTTTTGTCATCTTCTTTCAATAAAACAAAAGACTAATTACGGCATTATATGAAAAGCAAAAAGCACTTCATTAACTCTCGCCTTTCTAGAATGGATAAAGATTTGTTTTTGCAAAGGCTATTGATTCATTAACTTATCTTGGCTTGTTGAACTGATTGACGTTTAATATAGCTTCAAATGAGAAAAAATATCTAGATATCTCCAATTTTTTTTAAACTAAACGTTTTATTCAAAACATTTGAATTAGATACTAAATTACCATCTTAAGACAAGCGCCAAAGATGGTGAATGTATTTTGTATAATTACTACTGATTGTTGATCTGCAAACATTTCGACATTTTCTCTTTTTTTAATAAGTTACCATTAACAGAAGACTGACAGCAAGAAATGTAAATTTATTTTCTATGAGAGGTTAATTTTTAAAAAAGAAGAAAATGTTTGGTTAAATCTCGTCTAAATGAGAAAACTTTAGTCAATGCATTGATAGCCAAAGCTGAAAAAACTCCAATTAGCGCATTTTTGTTTCTTTAAAAACCATTAGATTTTGTCTTCTTTCACAGACATAGAGCCTGCAAAGTTGCGTCCATAAGATCAAAAATTTAAAAACAAAACAAAAAAAAACAAATCAAAATGTTAACTATTTTACTTGCCTGTTTTGGCTTTGCAGGAACTTTATTTGCTTTAAATTTTCGTCAAAACATAGGAATGGTCACAAAAAACTTTGTTTATCAGGGGCCTGTCTTGAAGTCAAGAACAACAGAAGGGATTTTTGCCTGTAATCACTTTTGCTTATCTTTTCCTGAATGTTTCTCGTTCAATTACGATTCCTCCGCGGTTAGTCGAGGTCTTTGTGAGTTGCATTCGTTGCCGCGAGACGTCACTGGTAGAAAACAGCAAGAATTGGTTCTAACATTCAAGCAAGGATTTGTGTTTGTTCGAATGTATAAAGAGGTACGTTTTTTACACGGAATTTTCTTGTAGCTCAAAGAGGTAACATCAAAATTATATCATCAATTCGTTACACAAAAACAAAATTGAAATTACACTAAATATTGCAGAAAAAGAGGACCCTTTTCATCAAATTTATTTTTCATTTGTATAGCACTAAACTGAGTTAATGAATAGGTTTTTTCACCTTCATAATATTACAAACGTTTTTCATAATGACAAAAACGTATTGAAACGATAGAAACGTAAGGCTTTTAACCGTAAATGGTGACTTATTGCCTTTCAAGTCAAGGTCCAAGTAATCAGAATTAATACTTGAATTTTCATAAAAAATATTTAGAGAGAGGTTTCATATGAGGTCTTTAAGTAACAAGTTTGACAAATAGAAGGTTCAAAATCAAACCAGTAGAAAATGTTTGCCTTTTTTATAAATACAACTCAGTTTATAAGAACAACGAATCTCAAATTGGCCAAAATTTAGGAACAATTTAGAACAACCTCTGGCCGACACTTTGGTAAGGCGCAAGTCTGCTGTGTGGGAGGCTCCGGCCTCCGGGTTCGATTCCCGGCCGGACCACCACTCAGGGTCTTAAAATAATTGAGGAGAAAGTGCTGCCTTTGCCCTAACATCTGAAAATGGTTAGATTTTCGCGTCTTCTCGGATAAGGATGCTAACTAAACCGTAGGCCCAGTCTCTCGATCCCTCTGTCAAGGGACTTAAAAAAGAACTCACACACTTCTCGCAAAGAGTGGGGTTATGATCCCGGTGTCGTGGTCTGTCTCTTCAACTGCACGAGGGCACTTCGTATCGGCTGCCAATTGCGTCTTAGTATGTGAGCCGCTCTAGCAGACTTTTTAAGACTTTTAACTTTTTGACCTCAACTGTATATACTTATAAATAGGTTCTGAAAAGCCCTGAGGAGGGTAGAACTTGTATATGTATTGTATTGTTTTGTATATGTATTGTATTGGATTGCATTGAAGTGCATTGGCCATTGCGTGTATTGTATTGTATTGAATATCTTGAAAAAGCTTTACAGTTTACCTAAAGACTTTACTAAAACTTATGAATTAACACAAGAAATCTCACGGTGTTTCAAATTTATTGTAAAATGCTAGGCGCATCATTTTGAATGCCTTGATTGTTTCTATTTTCCTTCATTTTGAGCTGCTAAAGTAAGAACAATTGTATATAGTAGTAAAATACTATTAGTATAAGTAGTAGTAGTAGTAATAGTAGTAGTTGTTGTTGTTGTGGCGGTGGTGGTGGTAATATTATAAAGGTAAATTATCTTCAATTAATACAAGCAAACAACCAAGTTAAAAAAACAAGAAAGGGTTTTAACCACTTTGGGATTCTATACAGTTGTCATGAGTTTAATTGTGCAGATGCTCAGCTGTGTTTTCAAAGTAAATCTAAATACTGTGAATGCAATACAGGTTTAGCAAGCTCGGTTTCCATTCATGGCGGGTAGCTAGACAACTGAATCAATAGCGATTTAACGTTTTTGCTGAAACCTGAATTCTTAATCATATATACAAGTATAAACAGTTGATGATGGGAAAATTAGAAATTTAAAACACCTTTATTTAAGGCTCAGGACTTCAAAGACGTGACATCATATACGTTCGGAACCATTGTTTAGCTTCACGGAGAGATTAATTTAATATCGCTTTCCACCGCGCTTTCTTCTCACAAATTTTAAAGAGGAGACAACATGAGGCTTTTAAACGTACAAGAAAGTAAAAAGTAAGCCTAAAATGTGACTGTTCTGAACTACTGTTTTTCGCATTTGCGTCTTGGTTCGTTGCTAAAGGACGTCCCTATTGAGAAAATTATTTGGAGTATTTCCTTCATAATTATTTCATCAAGCTTTCACAGAGCGAAAGCTTGGTAATACATGAGGTTCTTGGAGAAAATGTGCAAGTCTACAAAACATGGCAAACCTGATTGTGCTACGAATCTTTTCCGGCCACAGTAAACAAAAGCGATTCTGCCACTTAACTCTTTGCCGACGACGAAAAAGTCAAAACTGAAGAATTTTCGTTTTGTTAAAAAGCCAACTTTGAAAGCAAT
>JAOTRI020115116.1:0-12659 GCA_028564885.2 Zoanthus sanctaehelenae | reverse complement strand
CACTCTTTCTTATTAGCTTCAGATTGGATTGTTTGTGTTTGTTCAATAAACAAGAAATACTGAAAACCCCTGCGTCGTGACTCGCCTTTGCAAAGTTGTTCGAAACACTATCTCAAAATTAATATTTATCAGTTCTGCAAAAACTGTACTAACAAGTGAGAACGGTACGCTTGAGACTTTTTCATGGTTAAAATAATGTCGTTTTTAATTTCATGGAATTCGAAGTTAACGTCTTGCTTTACTTTGCATAATGAAAATTTTACAATGTCCGCATTTATTATGTTATAATCTTTCTTCAATCGAACTTTTACTTTATTACCAAGTTAAACTAGGAAAAAGTATCTCTTACATAAATTTGGGTTGTAGAAAAGCGAAATACTAAGAAAAAATTAAAGAAATATAACTGAATCGGGCGTTTGTAAAACCAGAATTGGATTATCGGATCGGATAATTGGATTGGATCATTGGATCGGATCATTGGATCGTATCATTTGACCGAATCATTGGATTGGATCACTGTAACGGATCATCGAGTCTTTTTTAAAAAAGAAACCCATGAAATTAACTGAGAAAATGATGAGAAAATGAGAAAATCAAATGACAATCTAAAGTAAAAAAAAAGAAGTTCAAAATGAAATACATTGTGGAGCTAGGTTAAAAAGGTTTTCCATTTTGTCACATTTTGTGCAAACAATGCTAATGTTCTGAAAACAGTCAAAAATGCTCTATTCATTTTTTTAAGATTAAAATCTTTATTTTGTCGTTAGCTTTGACCTTCTCATTCTAAGCGAGATAAGTTTTAATGCTGTTTTTCATAGTTCTGAGGTGTCCTTTCCTGTCTGTATAAATGAGGTTACACTGTAAGAAAATGCGTTTTTATGAGATCCTGTCATAAATACAACATTTATTGGTTACTACCCTTCATCTTTACTTTAAATTTGTAAATATTCTGTGTTAGATATGGGTATCTGAAATATAAATGAAGACCAAATGTCTACTTATGGATGGCGGTAGACCAATGCAAATAGAAAAATGAGGTTGTTTGGATCAGTTGATAATTAAGATTTCTGGTTTTCAAACACAAAGTATAAAAAGTGTTAGACAATGTAGAAAACGTTTTACATAGCAGGAAATAATTTTGGAAATACTGCGCCTAAAGTGAAAAGTTTGATTTACAACAACTTGGAATATATAATACAAAACTACAAAAGACACCCTTCAACAAAACAAACAAACAAACTTTTGAGAATTGAAAATATTCCCTGGGTTGTGTATTAATCTAAGAAGCCAAATATTCTTAACACAGCAAAATGGATTAGTTAGTTTTTTTTTTGCAGTGGGGCTAATATCCTATATAAAAGAACAGATATTTGTCTTATGTCTTTAAGCAAAGAAATGGCAAAATGACATGCTATTTTATACTGATCAGTTAAAAATATTTTTTGCCATAATGTTCCGCCCCCATTTTTATTTTTATTTTCCAATCTGCATCCGCCATACTCCATACGAGAATATCAAACACGTGATCCAGAATTTACAGTTACTGCATTCTGAACTCTGTGAAGCAGCAATTAGTTTTGCGAAACCCAGATATCAGATCTATTATGGGATTTAAGATATTGCCTTCATTGCAATCAGAGATTCGATTTTACAAAGAAATGAATTATGGAAAATAAAATCCACTTTCACATTTGAAAATCAATGATTTATATTATGAAAACTGAGGTTGTGTCGATTCTGTTGTACATGATCAGCTTGAAAAAGATCATGCCACCAAATATTGAATAAGGAAAGACCTGTACTGGAGCAGCTACATGCTGACCTACAAACTGTCAATTGTTAAAGATATTATGCTAGTTAACTTTCTCCAACATATAAGATTCTTACAATTCCATTGCTTCACTATTCACAAAAATCAGTAGTCAACTGGCCACTGTTCAACGGATGCAAATAATGTGTTAAAAATAGTCAATCTCCTCAAGATAAATTTGCTCATTTAAAATATTATAGTAAAGTCTCCATTTTTTCTAGCGAATAAAAACCGCAAATCATCCGGAAATCAAAGCATTTGATCAGATATATAAGAAACTGTAAAAACGGACTCTAGTGCATATCTCAATTTAGGCAACAAAGGTAAAATCACCTATAGCTATTTTTAATGATCTCCTTCATGAAACATGAAGTGCAGATATTGGGGAAAAAACGCTAAACATTAATGTTACCTTTCTTTAATCCATTCCTAAGGTTTAATCTTGATTCCTTTTAATGCTGTGGTGTACGACACACAGCGCACGCAAAAATATTTCAAAATCACTTTAAAAAGTTCCTTCGCCTTCCCAAGGCATTCCTTTCTGATATTTCAGTACTAGGGTTTTTTTGTCTTTTTGTTAGCTATCTGGTGATCCGATCCAATGACTCGATTCGATGATCCAATCCAATGATCCGATCTAACGATCCCATCCAATGATTCGATCCCACGTTTTCAAACGCCCAACTGAATCTGTTGTTAGGCTGCAGCGTTTGTTTGAACACGAGTTTATACAGATATTGCAATATTTTATAGTTTCAGTTGATCTAGCCATTTACAAGCTAAATTGAAAATTACAGATTTGTATTAAATTCAAGGTAACAACAGGAAGAATCATGTTTAGGGCAATTCAGATTTGACGTTACGGGACAGCGGCGAATACAAAATGGCACCACACAGGCGATATTTGGCAGCTCTCTGACAACAAACACATGTGACACAAATTGCTCACCGTAAACTAGTTTATTCCCGTAAGGCAAAGTATAGCAATTTACCCAACTTTTGTGCAATACTTGAGGATTAATTCCTGCGACTATTACTGTTACGGAACGAATTCTTTGAACGTTCCCCGATAAAAAGAAAAAAAAATAGCTGATCCCCCTAATGCCAAATCCACAGCTTCAAACCCGTAAAATACACGGAATTCATCGATCTAATATATTCTTAACAGGATAACTAGCATTAAGTAGCGCAGTTTAGACATTATGATTTGATCACATTATATTCGATTTGACTACCGTTGGCTTTCTGAGATTTATTACACACTAGCATCACAAAACTTTTTTGATTGACAGTTTTTCATTTCGGGGTATGTCGTCGTGACGGAAAAAGCGGCGAGATCAAAGGAAGCTGCGTATCTCCCTGACCAAGATTGAATAATATGTTGACAAATGTAACTGGAATGCGTTCGGTGGGTAAATTTATATAGAAAGAATTAAGAGAAAAATATCATATTTATGCCCTCGGCGGGAATCGAACCCCGCATCTTCGGTTTACTAGTCCGACGTGTTAACCACTACACCACAAGGACCGACCACGCTGGCAACGCAGCCGGACAATGTTATGTGGAGTTGTACAACGGGAAAATATGGAAGTAGAACATTTGTCACCTGTTTGTCACGCGTTGTCAAATCAGGTTTCGAAAGCTGTCGTAAATATCGACCTAAAAGCTGAAATGTAGCCATGTAGTCGTTCATCTGGTAGGTCAGAAACAAAATATGAAAATTGTGAGTTGCAAACGTTGTAAAATGTAAAAAAAACGCACCTCATATTACAGAGCCTTTTAGTTCATAGACTTGTTAAAATCTTAGAAACCGCATGTAAAGTTAAGCTTGTAACTACAATAAATCAAGAAGAAAAATTTCAACACAGGAATTTGCACCTGCAGCACGAGTCTTTCTACAAGTGTAAACTACAATTGTAGCCATACAATTCTAAATAACCCTGAGTGTGCTTGTAGCGCTGTCAGACCACGAGACACCCGAGTATTTCGTTTATCATTGCGAACAATGGGGAAATCGTCGTACTGTTCGTAGAGTCCGAGCTTTGTCTCTCTTTGTGTGTTGATTGGCTGCGTAGAATATTCTATTGTTACTTACTCTTTTTCGGAAAACGCTCTCGCGCAGTAGTTACAAAAAGGCTTCGTTTCGTATTTCCTTTGAAAGCTACCTTCACATTGATTTTTGAGAGTTGTGTCTTTTTACAATTTATTTTCCATGGACGTCTAAAGTTTAGTTACTACTCACTCCAAGTAACTAACCTTTAAATAGAACTACTTTTACTGCTATTCTTTTCTTATTTTTATCATCACCCACCATTAACACAATTATCATGATTGTAATTAATTATATTACGGTATTACCGTTGATACGAGTTTATCGGCGGTCCATCTCTGCATCAGATCTCCAATGTTGACCACAATTGTTCCAGGAATTGGTTTGGCAGGAATGTACTCGCTATTAACTGGTAATACCTAATATGGTAGTGATACAAAACAAGAATTGAGCAGTCACATAAGCAAATGTACTTACAGGGTTTCTGTAATATTTTAAGAAGCCGAAGTTGACTTAAGTGTGAGTGTCTGTAAATATCGAACATAGGGCGGCCACAGATTGAAAAATCGAAACCGCTCATAATGGGTCCAACGATAGCACTATCAGTGAGACATTCATATCATCGAAGTCCGTTTTTGAGACTATAAGCCGTTTTCCCACTTATACGCAGTGTATATTTTCCACTGTTTTGGCGGGCCACAGGTCATTGAAATCTCACATTAACAAGCATGTTAAGTGTTTATTCCATTCTAAGATTTTTTCATAGTTACATACAATGTTTATTTCTCATTGTCTTGTCAGGGCCACAGGCTACCGTGACATTCTTAAAACCTGTGGCCCGACAAAACAGAGGGAAACACACTGCGCATGAGTGTGGAAATGGCTTATATTTTCGTTTTGGAGAAAATTGCCAAAACTGAAAAAAACAACCGTTGGATGACTGTTATGACGTCATATACAACGAATTCGAATACAGAAATACAACTATTTTGTTCTTCGCCCTTTCGACTATTTTGAGATTTCGAAACAAAACGACAACACATTTGCTTTAAATGAGTCATCTCCTTTCTGTAAATACCAAATCTTTGCTTTTATGAAGAATTTGAAGCATCGAATTTTGTGACTTTCGGTACCCTGTAAAACCACTTTCACAATGAGCCCTTTAACACTCCTAGAACAGCGAATTTTTTAAGTATGGCCGGGTGGGTTTTAGGACTTAATATTATATTTGGTAGGAGACTGTGATATCTTCTTCATTATTGTGAAAAAGTTTTTAAGGGGTCTTTAATGGTTTTTGAACCAACGCCAGCAAAGAAACTGTCTTGAACAGTAATTCAAAATATGCAAATTAGTGAACCAAACACATGTTCTTGAATGCGCTATAAAGATGATAGAAGTCGGTTTAAATGCCTGGAGATATTCATAGTTGGACACACAGCAAAGATTTCTAAAGAAAATCAAACAGATCCTATTGAAGAAATGTATGATATTTTTTTTGCTTGACCTATTGTCATTTACATCACATCCAAGTATAAATCGGCTGTATTCAAAAAATTATTCGGTATTTTTTATAATAGATGGTTTGTCTGTCAGTTGTAGTAAATGCGGAATATAAATATAAATTGAACTGAAAGCAAAAATTCAACGATAAAGTTGGATTTTCTTTACGAACGCTAAAAACTTGATTCTTAATAAACAGAGCGATCACGAAACTATAAATCTTTCATGAATAGTTCATAGCCAGCTCACATAATTCACAGATACCGAATCTGCAGCAAAACTATATTGAAAAGTGAATGCTATTATTAGTTTCTTGGCAACCAAACTATATACGCTGTATGAACTAATTTTGATTTCCACATGCATTTCAAACGCTTTAAATGAATTTCTGGGGAAGTTTATAATTTCATTGTTTGAAGAAACGAACCGCTGTGTTAACGTATTTCAAGGTATTTCCGGTTTTTAATGTTTTTAAACTTTACTTTTGCACTTTTCCATTACAGAAAAAGAAATTCCAGTTTATAATATAAGAGGCACGAGAGTACCATGTTAATTTTACTTTATAAAAGTTTATTTTTTTACTAAATATCCAATCTTCATGAAAGCGGAATATGTTTACTCTCCGTACCACTTCGTATGATTTACGGTGTGACTGCATTCTAACACTCCCTGTACCTAAACCACTACTGTAACTTTTCCCTTATTCTTTATTTCCTAACCTGCAGCAGCTAAACTACGAAACTCACTACCAGACTCAATGTAAATTTTACATATCTTAGTTTGACAGCAACCCTGAACAGAGTGAGATTTTGCGGAAACTGTCAATTATCAACTGTAATTATAGGTATTCAAAATAACGCTCAAGTCACACGAGATTGGTTTCACTCAAGGCAATAACCTATATACACCAAGCAAAGATTGAGTATAGCGGGACTTTATTGTAGTCCCACCATAAATTCTGAAACCTTTTGTCGGCATATAATTTTTTCTTAAGCGAAAAAATCAATATCTGGAATTTTATGAGTTCTTGAATGCTAGAGGAATCGTGTTTACTGTAGCGGATAACCCGAAACTTGGCCATTTTCGACGAGGCCCTACTGATTTCAATTTAAAGACCCCAGAAAAATAATTTAATCGCTGAATTTAACACATCATGAACTTCAGGTTTACCAAGTCTTGTTTGGATTCAATCACCCGGCCATACCTAAAAGTGGTTCTATTTTTGTCTAAAAATTGAATGGTTTGAAGTTATCAAATATTGACTAGCTGTTATGGTTATTTATTGCTATTTGTACTCAATAACTTGCATCAAAAACTCAAATTCTGAAAAGTCGAAGTCTTGAAATAATTACTCGTGCCGGTAGGCAACGAGTCATAAATTCGGCTCCGTGTCTTTTTTTCTTGGGGTCGAGCTTTTACAAACGCATGCGTAGTTTGCGCATCTTGTTTGTTCTGTTTTGAGAGACAGCATTACGAAAAGTTACAAAATTGTTGGTTTTTTCGCTATTTCTGAACGTATGTTGCTCAAAATGGTAAGTTATCCTGCCTTTAGGGTCCTTTACAAAATATATTTGCCTTGTATTTTTTTCTTCAATATTTTTTTAGAGAAATCGATTTCGGTGAGAGCCCCGCTTTGATAAAACTTCCGTTCTGAGTCGCATTTACAAAACGTCACAAAATCTTTTATTTCTTGCCATTTCTCTCTAGGAAACTAAACGGGCTGCCAAAGCCTGATTATTAAGCCAAAACAAAGCAAAGTTTGTCCTTCGATAACGGTGGTTGTTTGAGTGGGGAAAATTTGCATGTCTAGCAAAGTTAAAAGATTTGCTAAAGATCGAGTAAAAAATATTGGTAGAAACATCTCCGAAAGGTCAAATGTAGTATTTTCTCAGTAAGAATTTATTTTATCATGTTGTACTTGATTTTAAATAACACTATTCAATAATAAACTTTAGCAAAAACATGTATAAACTTAGACCTTAAAACTGTGTTTAAAATTTTCTTTTTAAATATACTACACTTATAAAGTTATTTCATATAAATATTTAATGTTAAGTTGAAATGAAAAAACATTACAAAGATAGAATACTAAATTTTCCAAAACAACGTTAACATTGTTTATTGAAACAGTAAATTTAATTCTGAAACTTTTTAAAAGTTTTGTCAACACATAAAGGTTAAGTCGCGCACCCTGAACGCACGCGTTAAACCAAGGTGTGCGATTTTAACCACATCTGCAAATTTTCTCAGGGAAAGGTACTCTACTTGGTAGACTAATACTATTTTAACAATATACACCATCAATCCTGTCAAAATGCAGGCACGAGTGAAGGCTACCGGTAGCCTCTTGTTCATAACGTGTTTGCAGAAAAAACCTTAAAATTGGGAGAGCAGGTTGAGGAATAGTTCATGTTCTTTATTGGCATGAAAACCTTTGATCACAACTTTATTTGTTTTGATGACAAGATTCAAGTGCGAGCAATCAGAGCTCAATACTTTTACCGGTGACCTAGGTGAATAGGGCAGGATATTCGGTGTTTAATGAACCAATCAGAGCGCTCAGAAAGTGCTATTTACCTAACGATACTAATACTAATAGTAATGATTCCATTTCATCATCAGAATCGAGTACATGGGTTAGTCTAGGCTTCTTCATTGCTTCAGAAACCTCTTGTCGCTTTACATGGTCTCCAGAGCCAGAGTAAAACATAGCTAGCTAGCTAAATCCTTATATGAGTTTAATGGCCCATGGGGCCGGCGCTTATCTCCGGTTTCTGTAATGTTAGGCGAATGAGAGTCTTTGACTCCCTCTGGACGGCACACTAATCTATCGCAGGTTAGCTCCCAGCAGACGCTGGTAATCATTTTCCTACCCCGGAAGGATGGAAAGCTGAGTTGGCTTAGGCGGAAAAGAAGGTCACACAAATATTCCAATCTCGGCAAAGTGCCGGAAACAAACTGGGAACCTTGTGGCTGGAAGGCAGAGATCTTACCAACTGCGACAGCCATGTCCGCCCAGAGTAAAACATAAACAATGCTAAATGCGTACTTCTTTGTCTTTAGGATATCGTTCAAGCTAAGGACACTATGCATAATATGGAGCAACTTAGCTTTGTTATCTTATTCATGTGTTTTAATTCGGCGTGGAGCTGTGTTAACGTTTTATCGAGCTAGGGACAGTTTCATAAACCTCTTTCAAAAATGGCGACCATTTTAATATTAATACTTTTGTCTTCGTTCATATTAGCCTCACTAGCCTCGTTTGGGGTAAGATATTCTTTTGAATTTCCTGCTCCAACACAGGGATAGTGAGGCCAATTTGAAAAAAGACAAAGGAATACTGAAATGGTCGCCATTTTTTAAAGAGGTCTATGGTTTATTATTATTATTAATATTATTATTTTTATTATTATTATTATTATTATTATTATTATTTGCCTTACAGCAAACCTTAAAGCTGACGAGAGTCGAGATTTCCTGTGATCATAAGATAGAATAGCTGAAGTCCATGCCCTTTAAATGCACATTTCATCATTAGAAACGATTATGATATAACTTTTAGTGTTGGAAATATAACAGCTTTTTGAAAAAAATGTTGAGCGCCGAATACTAGCAAATGGGATGGGAACTAAAACAACATCATTATAAAGTATTACACTAATATAATATACCGCATGTGGAGTATTTTGAGTTCCTCTTTTAAATTATACCCACAATACAGGGTGTAAAACAACGCCTTATTCAACGATGTTCGTCCAGTCTCCATATATGGTGCGAACTTGATATGGTCAACGTCATATTTCAACAGGAAACTGAAGGAGAGCAAAAACGTAGAACAAAGAAAGTTATCAAAGTTTTTCAAACCATTCGACTCTTATCTCTGTTTGTAACTACTGGAAATCTCGATTTTTAGCTTTAGGATTTGTGGTTGATCTGCTCGGAGTGTTTCAACTGAATTTGTGTCCATGTTTACACTAGAAGTACCAGGTTCGTTGTGAGGGTCAAACTCCGTTAAATTAATCGTAAAACAAGGAAGTTCTTCATTACAGGAAAACAGCTCAGGTAGGAGTCATTTTTCAAAAACAATTCTAACTCTCTTAAATCTATGTAATCCATTTTTTAAATCTGAAATTTGCAGCAATAAAAAATAAAAAATTCTGGAGATCTCGCGTTACACTTTTTCCACACTTTTTCCTCATTGGCAATTTTAGCATTTCCTGCTATATGATTGGTTGATTAAAATACTGCAGACTCAAAATAGTGCAATTTTAGCATTTCCTGCTATATGATTGGTTGATTAAAATAGTGCAGACTCAAAATAGTACAATTTTAGTATTTCCTGCTATATGATTGGTTGATTAAAATAGTACAGACTCAAAATAGTACAATTTTAGCATTTCCTGCTATATGATTCGTTGATTAAAATAGTGCAGAATCACAATGTCAGTAATTAGCAGTGATTTCAGGATCGATAGAATATATTCGCTAGCACTCTAACTCTTTGATATGAATCTCGAACTAGATGCATTTGCTTCAAATTGTAGTTCTCCTTGCAATTATATAAACTAAAATGAGATTCTGAGCCGGTGATTCCACATTATATTACCGGCTAGTTGGGAGATAAAACATTCCATATTGGCGGAGTGGCGCAGCCACGGGCTAATATGAAAAAATAACTTTTCTCTCAACGCCGGCAATACAATGTGGAGTCATCGGCTCAGAGTTGCAAATAGTTTTGTATCGCGATTTTTTCAATTTTTTCACGTGAGTTAATCCCAAGCCGGTGATTCTACATTACATCATGTCTCTCTCCCTGAAAGAAATGTAAACTGTATGGCGATACGACGAAGTATTTGTGAGTAATCCCGATGCATATTTTTTATTGATAAGATAATGAGGCATATTAACAAATTTAATTTTAAGCACGCAGTGCAGCTTAGCACAGAGCCTTTTAACAATCTTCGTTTGCGCCATCTACTCAACAATAGCTGTTTCTGTAATGCTATATTTTCAAAAAAAAAGGTTCTAAAGAGTATTGTTTACCGTAAAATTAAACAAGAAATATCAATGATTCAGTTACTGGCTGTGCTAATATCGATCCTACCATATTTCAAACATAAAGTCCCAATAAACTGCTGGTGTTGGAGTAAATACATCTGTCTGGTATTGAGGCATCGTAGTCGTACCCAATGTTGTAAGATACCTTTGTTAGGTTTCCGCTTGCGTAGCACCTGAGCCTCATACCAGCTTGGGCGTTGGTCCTCCCGAGCAAGGCTCGAACTGTGGTACCACAGCCTTGCAGATTACTGCTACTAGAATACGTATTGTTGCAATACTCGTCTCTTAACGCTTGCAAAGTTGATCCTGTTTTAAAATTCATCTATAAGTAGGCTTGAATTTTAGGTAACAAAAAATAATTGGTGGATCTTGCTTACGTCATTGTTAATATGTTGGTCCACTAGCATACAACTCTAGGTAGCTAACGAGCAAAGATGAACAAGAGTCGAGTCACAACTTGCGAAGACTTGTCTAACTAACAGAGACAAACATTACAAAGTTTTTATTATAAAGTGCTTCAGTTTTTGTAAACGTATTAGAAAATGGCGCACATATGACCACAAAGAAAAGAAATTCCACAAAGATCAGCTATATGCTCACTAAGGTATAGCAAAAAGTAAACGTAGATTCACGTATCAGAGATTAAAGCTTGCGAGTCCTGCCACATAAAATAATCATGTTTAAGGTGGAATAAAATCTGTTGTTGAGATAGAGGAGAAAAGATGCACTGATCGTTTATAGACGTTTTAAATAATCAGTATGTATGGATGTAAACTCTACGTATTTAACCTTTTATCTTATTCATAAAATATTATTTACAATCGTATCTATACGATTTAACAATTTCATTAACAACGTAATTTTTATCTTTGTTGATTACAACTTTATATATATGTTTATAGATAGTTAAGAAATTAGTCGATTATAATCTTGTATATATTTATAGATAGTTGGGCAATTTAGATAGTTTATTTACAATTGTAGATGAAGAGCCATTCTTTTATGGATATGCTACAATAAATCGTTATATACTACTACTACTACTACTACTACTACTACTACTATTATTACTATTATTATTATTATTATTATTATTATTTCTTGGATTTAAGCTATTTAAAGTAAAAGTGTAATCTTGCTAAATAAAGGATGAAAGTTAAGAAGCTATATTAAAAGTTTAGATCATTTACCTGGAAGCATACATTCTGATGGTTCTATTATTTTTACCAAACCAAAGACATTGCTCTGGAATGTATGCCATGAGACAAGGTTGCCTTCAAAGAAACCAGCACCTTTTGACATTACAGGAAAATGACCGCCGTACAAAACTTTACTCCATATGTTGAAGTGGCTTATACGTCCAACCATGGCTTGTTCACGGTGGAATCCGCGACCTTTAGAATAAATTTAAAAAAAGTGAAAACTTTTGTTTTACAAAGTAAAGCTAAATTACAAACACTAACAGTTTTTCAAAAACATTTCGATTTTCGAGAAAGAATTTACTCTAACAAACCTTAACGTTGTCCTTGCTTATAATATTTAACGTTTACTCTCTTGAGTCGTCACATACAATCTTTAGACATCTGTTTGCATTTACTCTGAAACAGTTGCCTACCAGTTAACTAGTTGCATCGCTAAGAAATCCAGGTATTGCTAAAACACAAACACGTTGCAGAAGACAAGTCTCGTAGCTCTCAAGGGTCGATAGTCATACAAATCAACATGATTAAGATCAAAACGATAAACATTTTAATGATCGAAAGCTGATTTTAGCAGAAAGGTTACAAAACTTAAAATTTTGGTAAAGCCTAGGCTTAAATCTAGAATGTTTCCTCTGGGAAACAGAGCAGTAGAGACCTTAAGATACCCCGATATCAGTGTACGGGTACGGGTAGTGTACCCGTACACGTAAAATGTTCATGTGTGTGACTATTTTGATTAACATACCCGAAGATTTAACGCGCGGGAATTAGTAAGAATTGTTTACAAATATGGCGGCTGCGGCGGCGAGGTTGGCTCTTTTTCATCTGAAATAAGTTGACTGAATTGTTTAATAAAGTCTATCAAATGTACCCAAAATTCTTCTTTACGAATGTTCTTTCTTTAGAAAGCACGTTAATGATATGCTGCTTCTTCTTCATTCGTTCGACACTGAGGATAAGGACATCGAAATTCTTCTTGTGGATGCTTTGAGAAAAATTCCGTCTAGTGTTGAGTTGGGTTTTAAAATTGACTTTGAA
>JAOTRI020115115.1:0-23312 GCA_028564885.2 Zoanthus sanctaehelenae | reverse complement strand
CTCGAATTCTCCCAAACGTGCACCTCGGTTTTCATAGCGCTATGAAGGCACAGAAAAAATGTTTTATTTCTTAATTACCTGATGAGTGTGATCAACCTTGACCATACGAAACAGAAATGTTGCATTAAATCAATTAATATTTTGAAATCTGAAATCATTGTATATAAACTGGCTCAAAAATTAAAAATAAGACGCAATTTTTTTTCCCCATTCGTGCTGATTTGTATTATGACTTTGATTTTTCCCCGATTACAAAGGAATTTAAACTTTAAAAGTGTTAACCAAAATCCATCTAAAAACTATAACGAAATAAAGTAGTAAAAATTTGGGATATTCATTTTCAGCCAGAATTTAGATCTTAGCTGTTATAACTTGTATATTCACCAAATTTGGCTAAACATATAATACTAACAAGTAGTTGCCATTGAGGGTTTTATTCATTCATTTTGCCAGAATTTTTTGTTGTTGCTTGAAAGATTCCTAAGACACTGATACGTCATACATTTTCACTTCCGTGTATGTTGCAGTAAAGTTTGCTCTGCAATTGGTTCAAAAACAATTTGAACTGAGACCATTGTTTTTGAACCAATTGCAAATCGAATCTTTCTCGTTTTTGTTACTGTTACTTTGGCTCACATTCTACTATCTGTGATCTTAAACTCCATCTCGGCTCTGCAACAAGAATAAGAGAACGAATAATCATAATACTGACAATGATAACGATTGTGATTATATGAAAATGATGATGGAGGTGACCTACAAGTTTTAAAGTTTGCCCAAAGCTAGCATAATCAAAAGCTGCCCCTCATATTTAAAAAGTCTTTCCGATACGTTAAGGAGGTCCACTCATACAATACTAAACATGCCTAAAAAACAACTTATATAAAACACACTTTCGAGCAAATGTAGGGAAACAATCAGTATCTTGTATGGCAGTATTCAAGAAACTTTACATTAAAGCATTTTACAAAAAGGTAAAACAGTTTTTGATACTCAAGCAACATAGCTTTTAGTTCAACTCATCATTTTCCACACATTATTCCTCTTCCTTTAAGTATTATATTTTAATTTGTTATTATTAATCTTTATTGTGAGCACATGTGTACACCTTTAAGCTTTGGAAATTAATAAAAGCATACAAAATACTATTTAACGCGCCAAGCGTCTAACTAGAAAACCCTATACGGTTATTTTAGACACTGGGGATTCCACAACTAAAAATCTATATTTACTGAAAATATTATCAGAAATTTTATTAGAAATATTAGATTATATATAAATATAGAGAAACCGATGAAAACATACTCTTTAGTGAAATGCAAACAAATTGATGATGTTGATGTTGATGTTGATGATGATAGTTATGACAATGATGATGATGAAAATGATGATATTGACGATGATGGCAATGATTACAGTGATGACGATAAGGACGCTAATGATGATAACAATAATGATGATGATAACTATGATGATGATGATGATGGTCATGGTGATTGGGATGGTAAAGGTGATGACAATTTATGATGATAACGATGGTAATGATAACGATGATGATGACAATGATGATGAAGGAGATGATGATGATTACGATGATATTAATAAGAATGAGGATGGTGATGCCAAATTATGATGATTACGATGAAAATGACAATAATGGTGACGGTGATGAAGATGACAATGATGATGGTGATGATGAGTGATGTGATGATGGGTATGGTCAATGCGATGACAATTATGATGGTGATGACAATGGTGAAAAAGAGGAAAATGACGACGACGACGATGATGTTCATGGTGATGACGATGAGGTCAATGAGGATGATCCGATCATGGTCATCATGGTGATGGCAATTATGATAGTGATGATTATGATGGTTTTCCCAGAAAATAAATATCTACCGTTACAAAAGATTCATTTTTGTCAGTGTGAAAGGAAGCATTGTTTACAGATTATACACTTTTTGTTCACATTCTTCGAAAAATAAAATGTTTCAAATATGGTGCGACGGCGTCCTTTCTGTAACCAAGACCTTTTCTCCCGCGCCAGATTTAAGATTGATTATGGTATAATTTTACAACAGATAAAAAGTAATCTAAATTAAATTATAACAATGAAATAAGATGTAATAGTTGTTTTTAAATATTTTTCATGTAATAAACGAGCAACTTACCTTTTTCTATTAATTAAAACTAAAGCGATAAATAAAAGAACTACGGCAGCTCCCGATAACCCCACTGTGGTAGCGACGAGGATCACGAGCATATCACGTGTTGGTTTGTCTTGGAGATAAAATGAAAAACAAGAAAAAATAAAAAAATAAGTAGCGATGGATTAATAAATATTAATAGGACGTTCACTTCTCCTGATGAATCATAAAGTATAAAGTTTTAAGCTAATAATATAAGTATAAAAAGATTTAAAAGCTGCAGGCTTATAACGATGGGGTTAACGTACACGCATGCGTGAGGATTAATGCGAACTCTTTTTCTTATAGGTTTTCTAGGAGATTAATCTCGACGTAGTCTTTTAGCTATTAATTTTAACCTACTAATGTTTCATATATTACTTAACTGGGGATCTTTTCAGATCCCATGCACACGTTATGGCATTTTCTAGACGGTACTAATTACTATGTATTATATTGATTTTAATTACAAATTTAAAAAAAGATATCGTCAAAATTATTTGATTGAACCCAACTTTTTTGTCTTAAACACATTTAGTTCTTTTTTTATCTCTTTCTATTAGCCAGATACATGAAAAAACAACGTTTCTCTCCATCATTGTAATGTTAAGAGAATAGATGATTTCTAGTTCACAAAATGTCATCAGCACACCAAAGGCTTTCATTTAATGTTTTACTTACCGAAGACATTGCTATCAACTTGATTGCCAGAGTTCCCTTGGTTTTCTTGAAACAAAAAGAAAGTTGATTGTGACGTGTTTCATATATTAACAAAATTACCTTGTGACACTATGGGTAGCACGGAAATAGAAAATATTTTTGTTTTATTCAATTGTTTCTAATTTGCGAGGAAAAATCATGATTCATTAGTTACAGTAGGTTAAGGTTTGAGTGTAATGACGTGGATGGATTGACTGTAAATGAGTCCCATTACAACAAAATAGACACTTAATTTTGTGCAGTTGTATATAGGGCCATTATGCTATGTAAATAGTTAACTATTTTGTCTTGCATGATTAGAACATTACTTGCTTTTATTTTAAAAGCAGCTGTATTCCTGTTCATCAATTCTTACTTTGACTCACGCTATTGCCCACGTTAACGCCAATAAATTATTTAATTTTACGTTTTTGCCTATTTGCATATTTACTTTCACGGTTACGTTTACGTTCACGGTTACGTTAACGTTCACGGTTACGTTTACGTTTACATTCAAGTCTAAGATTATCTTCATCTTCATGTTAACGTCCTAGTTGCTATTTACAGGTGTTTAAATGTGATCCTTGGACATATTCTATTATAGTGGTTTGTTCGAGATTTAACTTCAATCTCTCTCTGTAACTTCTCTGCAAATAACCACGCATTAACAGATACAATAAGTATTGCAATATTATTGATTTGCATTAACTTTATTACCAGTCCACTTTACTAGCTCTGGTATTACCTGGTGCCTCGGTCACTGTTGTTGTCGTAGGCTTTGATTCCATTCCTAGGAGTGCTGCAGTTGACAATTTGTCAGAATATCCCCTAGTGGATTGACCATGATAGCCTAAAGCGCCTACACTTCCGTAGGCCCACACAAAATAGAACTGTTCACTGGGATCCTGTTATATGGGGCCAAAAATTCCTATTTTTGTAATAGTTTCGTTCATACCACATATATTAACAGTACTGCTAACTCTAACTTAATATAAATCTTATAATCTCAGTAACTGTGTCACTCTAGCTCTTATAAAGCAGCCAAGCACATCTCCTACCTGTACTGCTTCTGTTCTAACGCTAACTGTATTACTCTATATTTAATGCCCATTAGTTCTTTTTGATTAAAAAATTAACTGTACTAGCAATAAAGCATAACGAATACCCTAGATTTTCCACTCTACCGTAAATCCAAACTTCGATTCAAACCACAACAATCCCTAAAATTGCTGACGAGTCAAAACTACCAATATGTTTTGAAATTGCTAGCTGCTGTAGGCAAAAAAAATCAGTTATTTTTAAAGACGATCTAAACTAATTTTGTATAAGCAAAAGTAAAAAACAAATTAAAAAGTTGGTATATTAAGGGTAATTGTTAATCAAACAAAACTTGTATTAGCACGAAATGTAGATAACACAAATGTTCTAGTACCTAACTTGAAGCCACGTTGGTTGTGGTATCTATCATAAAAATAGTGAGCCTGATTTATGGTAGATTTAGGGGTAAATCCCGCTATCAAAGTAGCCATAGTGCCCCTACCGTGGCTTCAAATTAGGTACTAGCACATTTGTGCTATTGACACTTGATGCCACATCCCACATGCATTACACTTTTATTAGCACGAGTTGAATCACATTGAGCGAAACTATAGAATGCAGGGCTCTTTAAGTTAAACTATTCTTGCACATAGCTTGATGTACTTAAGAAATATATGGGCAATTCAGGTCAAGAACAATAGCAAACCTTTTTTGCCCGGTATTCTATCGTATCGTACGTTTGGTTTGGGTTTGAGATCCATGTTTAATAAACAACTTTTCGGAAATTAATTATTTGTCGGTTGTTTTACGTAACTAGCTGTAAATTAAACTAATTGTACAAGTTAGGGTTGTTCTAACAATAGATTATCAATATAAAAAACAGCTAAAATATATACCACACTATTGTAAAATATCATATAACTAAAATATAGAAAAATAACTAGCGGTAAGCTAGTTTGGGCTGCGTCGGTGTTTCTAAAGAAACAATTTGGTAATAAAAATGTAAATTTTACACCGTAAAAAAAAAAAACTTATTAACGTTTCGGACGTTAGTCCTTCGTCGGAGTAAAAAAAAAAGGCTTTTTTTTACTCCGACGAAGGACTAATCTCCGAAACGTCAGTAAGTATTTCTTTTTTACGGCCGTGTAGAATTTACATTTTAATTTTATTACTAAATTGTAACTAAAAATATAGTTTTATACACAAACATTAGCAACGAATACCTTAAAAGATAAATCTTCGGTGCTCATTGTGTCTCGCTTACGGTAAAATTGCAGAGTGGTTTTTCCACTTCCCACATTAGCGTACACAAGCTTGAAATCTTGTTGAGTGTCCTCTCGAGGTGTTGTTTGACCTATTGTAATGTAGTCCTTTGAAACAATTAACACGTTATTAGAACTTAGAAAAATCTAAAGCAAGGAAAATACTCAATTACCTTTGTTTCAATTAGAAAGCCATACATGCATGTGTACCATACAATACCTTCAAATAGATAGTTCCGTTACTATTAAGACCACCAATTGCCAGATCATAGTTTTCCATTCTCCTGGGGTTGGTAGTAAATCCAAACGACACCCAACCTTGTGTCATAACTTCAAGTTTGAAGTGCAACCTATCGGTTCGGTTATCGTAGGCGTAGTACACTTGGAACATGCCATCGTTGAACATCATCTTTTGGATGACTAAGTTATAGGGTTGTGTAGTGGTTTTTGGCTTGTTAGCTCTTGCTGGTGGTGTTGTTGTTCGTATTTTTGCTGTAATAAATAGTTTTGTTTTTAAGTCATTTTCGTTAGAGGAGCGAAAAAACAACTTTTACTTTAACAGACTCAGCTATTCTTACTGTACCTCTCAAAGCAAAACCACCTTTCCTATGCTATGAGACTTCTTAAATACTCCAACCAAAATGAATTAGAAATCTTTTTAGGGAAATTTCTTGCTGTTTTTGACAAAAATAGATCAAATCGAACTTCGTTTGTCTGAAATTCTTTCAATCTCCAAGAAAAGAGCACAATATTATACTTGGCTCAGTTTGTAAGTAAATGTTCCTCAATCAGAAAAACTATTACATTCAGCTAACCAAATTAAAAATAATCAATTTAAATATTTTTACAGTTGTTAATTTAAAACTCACTAAGTGTTTTGTTAGGTAGATTTTTCTTTCTTACTATTGGTATTATAAAACGTTTGATTGTAGCTAGGTTTAACTACAATCATATGTAAAGTTATGCTTTAGCAATATGTAAAGCAATTTACGTCATTCAAATAAGGCTTGGCCTACTACTACTACTACTACTACTACTACTACTACTACTACTACTACTACTAACGCTAACGCTAACGCTAATGCTAATGCTAATGCCAATGCCAATGCCAATGCCAAAGCTAATATAATGCTAATTAAATGCAAATTTATACTAATAATAATACTATAAATTAAATGCGATTCTGAGCCGGTGATTCCACATTATACTGCCGGCTAGCTGGAAGAAAATATATCCCATATTGGCGGAGTGGTGCAGCAACGGAGCCAATAATTTATGAGAAATATATTTTCTCTCAACGCCGGCAATATAATTTGGAATCACCGGTTCAGAATCGCAATTAGTTTTGTATGGCAATTTTTTCAACTTTTTCACGCGCGGAAAATTCTGAGTGGTTGATTCCACATTATATCATGTCTCTCTCCCTCATCAAAATGTTAACTGTATGGCGATACTACGTAGCATTATTACCATTTTTTTGTTAAAATCCATACCCGTTGCAGGAGCAGCTGGAATAAGAACAATTCTTTCTGAGTAGCCTCTGTTCTGGAGGTGGTACGCTAACTTGTCATCCATACCATAAGCCCATACAAGATAAACTTCCATCCCTTTCTGTAACACGAATGAACTTACTCAATGAAACATTTTTATGATTATCAATTATATATTTATTGTTTAGAAACAATATGGCTTCAATAAATTCAAATCGTGCTGAATTAATATTCAATGTTTGCTTTATGAAAATGATGTTACATAAACTCATCCTAAGTGAAATAATCCCAGTTTTGGAGCCCAGGGAATGTTTGTGCTTGCGGAATCTAAAGTTAATTTGACTAATGGAAGCAGGAATTCAAGAAGATTGTAGTTGAATTTTGTTTTATATGGGGCACAGTTAAAGCGATATAATAAAATATTGTATAGGAAGGGCCCGTTATATTAAAACGAATGTCATAAATTAATCCATAAGTATTCTAAAATATAAAAATAATCTTTCGTTGTATATGGGCTAAAATAATCTATGAAGCAAACCAAGAATATAACTATAAGTCTTAAATAAAGAAAAGTAAAAAAAATGCGAGAAATGTGTATTTTGAGCCTATTCCTAAACGACTATAAAAATAGTTTTAATAACAGTTTTACAAATAGAAGATGGCAATCGATATACAACTACAAAATGTTGACCAATTTCTTGCTGAATTTTGAAGCTAAATCGATTTATACCTGAATTTTGAGATCATAGATATCATTAGTGTCCCGTTTGCGGTAAAATTGAAGAACGGTGGTTCCATTTTTTTCTTTAAAGTATTCAAGTTTAAAATCCTGTTGCAAGTCCTTTTTAGGAGGGCCAGTTCCAACGGTGTAATAATCCTGTAATGAGATTGGATTTTGTTTACAATATTTAAAACCTGTAACGTACCAATAAGCTTGATAAGGGAGAGGTATAGAACGTTCCTATATACATTAAGCCTTTTTATCTCGTGAAGAGCTATCGGGATAATGAAGAATCGGGATGTCAGGCTTAAACATTAGAAAATTTGTAATCAATTTCCTATCATCTCAGATGCGGCATGCACATTCACACATTCGTTGAATAGTCGATAAGAATTAGAATTCGCTATCAATGAAAGGCATTTAACATGTCACGTGATATCTTGGTGCTCGATGCACGACTTATGTGAACGACCAAATGTGGTTGATCACGTGTACAGAATATTTAAAACAACTGAACAACAGTCAAGACAAGCATCTCCCAGACACAGTATTCAAATAGCTAGTGTAATGTATTCAAATGCTGTGCAAATAAATATTCTTGTTGTTATAGTTGTTTATGGGTTTAATTAGCTGGGGTAGTGACTAGGTCCAAAAGGGCCGAGATTTGTGGCATGCTTGTGTTAATCCTGCCCTTAACTGAATTTGACAAGAAACTGCAAATGTTGAAGTTTGTGATTTAATAAGAACAAGAGGAAATAAGTTTTGACCCTCCAACATTGTGATGCACCGTTTACATGCATATTACTTGATTAATTGTTAACATTGTTTTGGTTAGTAATGCTTTGATTGTCTGAACACCTAAGATTTTGTGCTTGTGGTTTAGAGAGAAGGAATATTCAGTTTAGTTTAAGTTGTGTTCTGAAAAAGATTTACCTTAAGATACGCGGTGCCGTTTGCATCATTCCAACCAACAGCTACATCATAGTAGTTCATTCTAGCAGGTGTTGTTGTAAATCCAAATGACACCCATCCTTTTGTCTTTACTTCCAATTTAAAGTTTAATATATCAGTTGAGGTATTGTATGTCCAATAAACCTTGAATCTGCCCTCATCGAATACCATTTGAGCTGTGAATTTGCGTTTAAAATTTAAAGGATGATTAACAGTTTTTCCCAGAAGTAGAGTTACAATTCAGGTGAATATCAATCGTTATCCAACGACACTGAAGGGGATATTAGTTTTAAACTATGAAAAGATAGCACTTTTTAATGTAATCTATTTTATTAAAATCTGGCCAAAAATCAAATTTCACAACTAGCCTTCTGCAATCTTTCTCACGCGCAATAAATTTCTAACTAACTAACTAACTAACTAACTAACTAACTAACTAACTAACTAACTAACTAACTAACTAACTAACTAACTACTAACTAACTAACTAACTAACTAACTAACTAACTGACTTACTAACTAACTAACTTTCTTACTTACTTACTAACTAACTAACTAACTAACTGACTGACTGACTGACTGACTAACTAACTAACTAACTAACTAACTAACTAACTAACTGACTGACTGACTGACTGACTGACTAACTAACTAACTAACTAACTAACTAACTGACTTACTAACTAACTAACTTTCTTACTTACTTACTTACTAACTAACTAACTAACTAACTAACTAACTAACTAACTAACTAACTAACTAATTAATTAACTTGCTGACGAACTAAGAAGCTAATTAACTAGCTAATTATCTAACATCTATTTAATAGATGTTAGATAATTAGCTAGTTAATTAGCTTGTTAGTTCGTCAGCAAGTTAATTAATTAGTTAGTTTAGTAAAAAAATTTTACATTACGTTTGTGTAGTGTTATAAGCAGATGAGAGTCTTTGACTATCCTTAGATGGGACACTTGTCCATTACAGGTTAAAAAGCTCCCAGCAAACGCTGGTACTCATTTTACCTACCCCGGAAGGATGAAAAACTAAGTTAGCTTGGGCGGTCAAAAGGTCACACAAATGTTTGAATCTCGGAAAACGTTCGGAATCGAACTGGGAACCTTGTGGCTCGAAAGTAGTCAAGTTGTAAACCATGCCCGCCCTGGATGTCCATGATATACTACAGTACAATAAACTTATTTTTGACTCGATTTATATAACAACATGTCCATATAACAACATGTCCATATAACAACATGTCCAATATTTTTTTTGTCGTTGTAGTATTAATCATGCACGTATTTATGATTGAAGCATGTGTTAAAATAAGGAATTCAAATCTCAAACTTTGCAGATCTATATTGAATATCAAATATATAAAAACCTTTCACTCGTACTATGTTTCCTCATCTCATTTTACCTGGTTTTGGATCTGGAACAAGAGCGACCTTTCTTGAGTAACCTCTGGTGCGGCCATGGTACGCAAGGTTGTCGTCTGTGCCATAGGCCCACACAAGATAAACCTCCATTCCTTTCTGCAACCGAGATTCGAGATCAATCAAAGGTGGAAAAATCATCAGATAGTATTCTATATAATAACATATAAATGTTATGTTACTGTGCTCTAAATACCCTGAAACTATTAAAAATATGAATGCTGAAGCTTTAATACCTGAAGTCTAAGGTCGTTGATATCATTAGTATCCCGTTTGCGGTAGAATTGAAGCATGGTAGTTCCATTTTCTTCTTTGAAATATTCAGGTTGAAAGTTCTGTCGTGTGTCCACTTGAGGAGGTCCAGTGCGATAAGTAAAACAATCCTGTATCCATAATAATTATAGTTTATTTATAAATTTGTTTCTAGATTCTTTATTTTGATTACTACCCCCCTTAACAGGCCCACTCCCTCCTCTTTTTATAGTGGCATCAAGTCACACTGACTGAATTTATTACATACTATTATATTGTTTATAAAAAGTTAATTTGCTCTAACAATCTGATTAAAACAAACGTTTTCGAACATTAGCTTATCTTAGGTTAAAATTAAGAAAACTTTAATATAAACTGCTGAGTTTGTATTCTTTTGCTGTTCCATTCTTAAGGTGATTCGAATAGGGGATCAGAGACAGGGCCGGTGATATAGCTTTGACTTGTTTGCTGAAATTTCTTCGGTGAACACTGAAACCATTATAAGTCCGGGATCGAACTGAGATTTCCAGGTGATAAAATGTTTAGCAGGATGTAATTTGTGCGGTCTGGCTTGTTCTGAAAGTCTTAAATTGTCTTGGTGTTCATTCATGCGAAACTGTAAATTGAGTATAATCTCACCCTCGGCCACATTTACTCACTTATTATGTTTACCAGTCAGCTTGACAACAACATGACCTGGGAGCTACCCCAAGCCTTAACAGAGGTTATATTTTAAATGTTTGAAAGAAGAATGAAATGTACAATAACTTTGAGAAAAAGTTTGCGATTAAAATGACTCAATTCATCCCAATATAAGTTTTAGATACTTTTGCTTGACGTCGGCCTTTTTTATGTTTACAAGAAAGCTTAACTTGATATTTTTTTTATACTCAAGTTGGTATTTCCTCCTGAGAATATAAGAATGACGTCAGTGAAAAAATGATATATTTATTTGGCATACTTGTACGTTCATTGAGACAACCCTTATCTTGGGAATCTGTAAGTAGTGTTAAGCGGTTGAGGATGAAGATGGTACTGGGGGCCTTGAGGTTACAAGACAAAAATTTTACAAAGTGAGATAACCACATTTGCCAGATTTCACCAAAGAGCTAAATAGGTAAATATGAAAATATATATACCAAGCAAAACTGTAAACTACTATTGTCGGAGTAAAGTTCTTGATGACGATATTTTTAGAAAAACAAATAGAGAGACGACAAATAAAGGAGTCAACACCACGTTTGTAAATAAAAAGTTAGTACTATATTTTGGCTAGCCATGCAAACTAGCCTTCTTCAAGTGTGGAATAAATTCAAATTGGTATAAAGGCGTGTTCACACTACAGACACAAATGCAAGCGCAGATGCAGACATAGAAGCCATAAAAACAAGTGTGAATGTAACTTGACGCAGACGCAGACGCAAGAAAAAGGAAATTTTCCTTTTTCTTGCGCACATCTCGCGCTTGAATTTGCTCTTGCTTCACAAATTTCCAAGTGTGAATGGGGATGACGCAAACGCAGACACAGACGACTGTGTAGCTTGCATCACTTGCGTGCGTCGCTGGTGTGAATGTCCTTGAACTTGCGTCTGCGTCTACGCTCTATTTGCATCTCTAGTGTGAACACGCCTTTAACGGTCATGAAATATGATGCGCGTGCAATTAAACGTACGTTATCTGACAAAGTGACAAGAGGTCAAAATCTGTAATATTTCTAAGCTGTTACAGTACTTTCTCAACATATTGAGAGAATAGAGAACGGCATTTAAGCCGTCCTCAGTTATATAATTTATATTTTAAAATTTGGGATTGAGAAACTGACCTTCACATCATTTTAGGGTTGAATAGTTTAAAAAGAAGTCTAAAAGGAATAAACATCGCGTTTTATTTAGAAAATAGTTCTATTTAAGTAAAGTAGCCAAAATTTAAGGCACACAAGTTTCGAGCTTGTCTAATTTCATTTCTTTATATTTGTCAACTGATTCGTTAACTTCGGATCGAGCAGCACTTTGTGCTTCTTGTACTTTTCTACTAGCACAGCCATTTCTACTGATGAAAAATTGCACTTCCGCTTCCTAACACACATTTGTAAATCTGGCTCTCCCCTCTTCGGACGCCATTTTCTCCGGGGCTACCACATTCACCAAGATTGATTTTAACCCTGGGTTAGCTATTTCGGGGTTAAATATATTTTTCTCGCGTTTGAACAACATCTTTTTAACTCAGTGTTAATTATAACTAACGCCGGGTTAGCAATTGTCATCTTAGGTTAAGTGCTATTAGTTTTTCGGTATAAACTTATATCCCAGCTTTGAAAAACCGGGTCCTGGTAAAAAAAAAACACAATTTAAAGAAATAATAAGACACTTTAGTATAATTTGTGTTCAGAAAAACAAAGTAAAGTTTGAAAAATGACTTACCTTAAGATCCGCCTTTCCATTTGCATCAACCCAACCAATAGCTAGATCATAGCTGCGCATACGATAAGGTGTTTTTGTAAATCCAAATGACACCCATCCCTTCGTTTTTACTTTCAATTTGAAGTGTAACATATCAGTTGAGTTGATGTAAGTCCAATAAACCTTGAATCTTCCCGAATCGAATGTCATTTGGTTTTCAAATACGATTGTCTTCCCTGGTAAAGCTGTTGTATTCGTCACTGGAGCTGTGTGAAGTAAGGATGATAATGGTTATGAAAACAAAGCTATTTTTCTGAATATGGACAATGCTATAATAAGCTTAAGGTAAGTTTTATGAAAAAGATGCAAGAAATGAAAACAACAAATTGAATGTGTTATAGTTCCTGTAGCGTCGAATTTTTCTAAGTGGCCTTTTTATAAGTTTCAAGTAAGTAATAAAGAAAAATATTTTCTTATGGCCTTAACAAATTGTATTCTCTTCAGAATAACCTTCACTATTAATGCTCACAAACATTTTGAAACTAGAACGTAACTCGCACTCTTAAGAGTACTGATAACATGCTACACATGTACAATGGGAGCAAATTCATTGGTTAAGTTGCTGTATATTCTTGCTTGACATAATTAGACTCGCATCTGCTCAATCGACGTGTCTGTTAAACATATTTTTGATGGTATTTTATTCTATCACTTAGATGAGTTGATATAAAAAAGAGAATGGAATGGAATAGAATAAAATAAAAGTTAACCAGTGACTCTACTCTCAATGTTAGTCTTAATATCTCACTTGGTCGATTCCTGATTGGTAGTGAGAAGATTGGGATTTCGATTCCATCCGTAATTTAGAGATTTAACAAAGCATTTTTTTCTAACAAATTAAATGACGACATTAACATACTAGTGCATGTCAAAATCGCTTTGAAAGTATCAAAATACTTTTTCCTATCGAAAAAACGGAGAATATTAGACATCCAGTCGAATAGATAGATGAACGATTAAAATAAAAACTGTAACTGGATATTGATCTGAAACTTTGCGACGTTTCGCTTAGAACAGCTAGACTTCTTCATGCAGGATCGTTGGTGCAGGCCGAGATGCATGATGGGACCCCACGCAAAGCAGTGTCCCAAGAATGAGACAAGCAAAAATTCATTCCACCCCTCATGTTTAAGGGACGGGGGGGGGTTGGCCTTAAGCCTCTCCATGATTGCCTCCTTCACTCCCTAATCGAAGCATCGCGACTTTTTGTCTAGAATTCTAACATCAGGGGGAGGGTGTACATGTTATGTCCACTAGCCTCTCTGAGGGTTTATACAGGGGAGTCGTTGGTAAATATCCCATTGGAGCTCGCCTCAAGGTGCTTGTTCAATCGTTGTATTAGGGCCTGTTTAGTTTCACCAATATAAGATTCCTCACTGCCCGGGTGGGCGCTTTTAATGCAATAAACCAGGCTATACACCTTTTCCTTGGGGGTTCTGTCCTTTACTCCCATAAGCTTTTTTCTTTGAGTATTGACAGGCTTGAAAACTGTTGATATGCCGAAGGCTCTGAAAGTGTTCTTTATTCTGTCAGAGACCCCCTCAAAGTAAGAAATGGTGACCCAGTTGTTACATCTGCGCAGAGCCGCTTCAGTGTTATCTGGGGACTTTGTGGCTTTGTGTAAGGACCATTTGCGGTAATCACATGCTCGCAGAGCTTCAAGGATATAAGATTTCATAGCCTCAGTATCTTGAAGACTAGAACTGACTGTTTCCGCTCGATAGTCTAATTATCCCTAATTTGTGTATTAGTGGGTGGCTGGATTTAAAGCGAAGATACTGGTCCGCATTGGTAGGCTTCCACACCTTGGTGGTTAATGCATGCTTTCCTGATGTCGGTGAAAAATTGTGTCCATGCAAGAACGCTAGAGTGTTGTCCTTTGGATTATCTTGTGTGAACGTGATGTTAGTATCCGGCGAGTTGATGAAATATCAATTATCCTCAACGCATCTAAAACTCTTTGCGGTACAGAAATACATTTTTGATCCTGTGATATGCTAGCCCAAAAATTATTAAGAATTCTAGCTATTCTACCTTCCCGAACTAGATTCTTGGACTGGCTGGCTGGTTGAATGGCTGCCTAGAGAGTCATGAATGAGGTAGCTCACCGGTCAGCGGTAGCGAAGTTATAACAACATGCGTATAAACACGCATTGACAGACCGCGTCGAAAGACCTCATTTGCTGAAGTGGTTTTATAGTTGCTGGATTGTTTTCTACGCTACGCTGTTAAAAAGTTTTGTTGACGTCAAATGGTAGAGATATTCATACCAAAAAGGGCTTGTCATTTTAGCGACATATTTAAAGGAAGACAATGAGCTTTCAGGAGTCTTTCAGCTTTGTTACTTGCAAACTCGTATCACGTTTAACAAAGGAGTTTCTAAAATAAGGCTTTCATTATTTTAGTCAGTCGGTCCTTCTCATGATCACGCCAGTTATTTTTTAAAGCGTAACAAATGTAAAATTTTTAACATTAAATCAGTTTTGATTCTTAATAAGAACACTTGATATATGCATATGTCAGATTGTTTTTATTTCATTGTCTTGTAATGCAATATGTAACACATTTGCATCAGCTCGCAGCTCTTCACTTTTAAAATTAGAAACCTCTAGTATAAATAGTATTTGTTATTAAGCATACAACAACTAAATGTAGGCTGATTGGTTGTTGTACAAGATAGTTCATCCCAACGTTATATAGAATATAATTTATTCAGCGTTTTCATTAGGAGTAGTGTAGTGGTAAGTTTTGTTGCATGCTGAAAGTGCTCAAGTTTCTGTAGTTTTGATTGTGTTAGAGTCTTTGACTCTCCTTGGATGGGACACTAATCCACCGTAGGTTAGTTTGCTCCCAACAGACACCCGTATTCATTTACTATTTCAAAAAGGAAGAAAAGCTGAGTTGGCATTGGCGGAAAATGAAGGTCAAGGAGACATTGGAAACTCAGCAAAAAGCCGAGATCAAACTGGAAATCTTGTTGTTCAAAAGTAGATATCTTTCCAACAGAATCAAACATGTCTACCCTGGATGTCAAATATTTGTTTTGTTGTTGTAATATATTAATTATGTTTAATGGAATCATGTGTTGAAATATGGACATCAAAACTCGAACTTTTCAGGTCTGTATTGAGTAATTAATAAATGTGTTTTACTCGTACTTTTTTTCCTATTCTTACCTTGTGTTAGATCAGGAACAAGGGCGACCTTTCTTGAGTAACCTCTGGTGCGGCCATGGTACGCAAGGTTGTCATCTGTGCCATAGGCCCACACAAGATAAACCTCCATTCCTTTCTGCAACAGAGATTCGGGATCAATCAAAGATGGAAAAGTCATCGGTACATTTCTATACAAAGTATAAAAGCAGCGACATGTTCCTACAAAATAGTTATCATAAGAAAATCATGCTTTGATTAATATAGATAAAAAGCATTTGTCTTTTGTCAAAAAGCAAATATACCTGAATTTTAAGATCATTTAAATCGTTAGTGTCCCGTTTGCGGTAGAATTGAAGCGTGGTCGTTCCATTTTCTTCTTTAAAATATCCAAGCTTAAAGTCCTGTTGGAAACGTGAGTCCATTATAGGAGATCTAGTGCCACGAGTAAAATAATCCTACAATGCAAATGTTCATAAAAATTACATCTCAAATTAGTGCTTTAGAAACCCATAATTTGACTGCTACCCTTTTAATCCCCAACGGTCACCAATCCCTCGCTCGTCTTTCAATAATGACAGCAAATAGCAGTAATTGATCTTATTGTTATGTTTTTTATAATAAGTAAATTATTTTAATGTTCAGTTTTTATTAAAGCAAGCGTTTTCAACTTATTTTCAGGTTAAAATGTAATCATCTGTTATATTAACTTTGGCGAGCATTGTGGCGAGCATGAGCCTGAGTCGGGCCCAAAACATATTTACGCCCGCGAACATCAACTATATTGTTATATTTTGGCGGGCTCTAATATATTAGAGCCCGCCGCTAGAACACAACTTTCATTAAATAAATATCCGCGTTTCTGAAGTAGAAAATGTTCTTGTTTTTGTGTTAAATGCTCTCCAAAGTTATAATAATAGTAATGTAGTTGATGTTCTCGCTGCGCTCGGGCTAAAATAAGCCTGAGTCGGGCCCAAAACATATTAGGGACCTTAAGCAACGAGGACGGCAACGCCGTTGTCGACGGCAGAAAACAATAGTAAATACAATAACTGCACGTTGGAATGTAGCGAGCGGAGCACTTGCAAGGAGTTGTCGCTAAAATTACAACGCGTAAACACTCTTTTTAGAGTTGTCGAGACTGTTATAATAACTTTTCCACTCGTGCTTGCTGGATTTGAGATAATAGATCATAATCATCTCATTTCCAACAAGCGCAAGTGGAAAAACTATTTCATTAAAAACTTTATATTAAAAATTTTTAACTTTTAAAACTTTTATGCTGCCTTTTTAGTTCTAAGCTGATGCGTACGTTTACCATATTTGTACATTATGATATATTGGCTCGTATACCATAAGTGCTAAGCCAATAAAAATTCTTGAACTGCATTATCCAATGATCCAGTTATTAATAATAATAGACATATCATTCTTTTTTTAGTTATCTAAATCCGTTAGGAGACAAATAACCTGTAAGCCCGTGCTTATCTCTTGTATCTGTAGTGGTAAGCAGATGAGAGTCTTTCTCTGGAGATAATACTAATCCATCGCAGGGTAGCATTGGTACGGAACGATGAAAAATTGAGTTAGTTAAATCCTCCAGGAGCCAAAAGGGCCAAATAGCCGGATACTGTAATGTTAAGCGGATGAGATTCTTTGACTCCCCCTGGACGGGACACTAATCCATCGCAGGTTAGCTCCCAACAAACGCTGGTACTCATTTACCTACCCCGGAACGATGGAAAATTGAGTTAGCTAAATCCTTCAAGAGCCAATAGGACCAAATAGCAGGATCTAAACTTTGGATTCTGTAGAGTTAGCGGATGAGAGTCTTTGACTCCCCCTGGACATGGCACTAACCCATTGCAGTTTAGCTCCCAACAAACACTGGTACTCCTTTACCTACCCCAGAAGGATGGAACGCTGAATAAGCTTAGGTTTTCCACACTCCGCAAACAAAACAGCTGTTAAACGCGACCATCTTGTAAGCCTCTTCATGTTCCTGCTCCCTTATAGATGGCTCAAAATTTCAATGCTTGGTTGTGTTAATCCCATCCCCTCCCCCCTTCGTCCCTTACAATTTTTCCAAGACTTGCAACGGCCTTTGTCTCAAATGTGAACAACTTACTTATTATCGAAGTGATAAACACCAACACGACAAATTGATTCTGTTTTGCTGGGCATCAAATTGAATGTGGTTCTGTAGTCATCAAGTGCAAGGATCATATCACCACGCTGTAGACATGACATGTTTGATTATTAAACTAGACAGAAACCTTCAAAAAACTTCTTTGTTTTTATGGCTACACATCTAAAACATAAACTTAATTAGCGAGCACAAAAGGATAAAGAGCTTGTCATGAATTATTTGGCCCTTCGTCAGAGAAACTGCAGCTGAGATAATTTAAGGTTGAAATGTTAATGATCATCAATGTACATAGTACAAGGAGCTGATGTTTAGAGCGTTTGTCCTTCGTCAGAGCAACTGCAATTAAGAGAAACCATGGTTGAAATGTTTATGATCATCACCGTAAGTAGTGTAAGGAGCTGAAATTTAGAGCGTTAGTCCATCGTCAGAGCAACTGTAATTTAGACAGCTCAATGTTGAAATGTTTATGATCATCATCGTAAGTAATGTAAGGAGCTGATGTTTAGAGCGTTAGTCCATCGTCAGAGCAACTGTAATTTAGACAACTCAAGGTTGAAATGTTTATGGTCATCATCGTAAGTAGTGTAAGGAGGTAATGTTTAGAGTGTTAGTCCTTCGTCAGAGCAACTGTAATTTAGACAACTCAAGGTTGAAATGTTTATGATTATCATCGTAAGTAGTGTAAGGAGGTAATGTTTAGAGTGTTAGTCCTTCGTCAGATCAAGACAAAGAAAAATTGAACTTTAAGATCACCACCGTATCCTAGTTACAGAGATGATATGGGAATTGTAAAAAGTATTTGGACAAACCTTCTCAAACATGGCCGCTCTTTGGTAATACGTATCTCCATCGTCAGGGTTTAACTTTATGGCCTTAAAATAAAAGTAAATATACAAGTAAGTTGTCAGTTTGACTTATTATCATGTGACAACTGGTAGTCTTTTTAGTTTCTTCAAATTAATAAGTAATCACTTGAAATATTGTTCAGTCATAACTTCACTATCTTTATTATGGTAAAAACTCTATCTAGAACATGGCTGGCACAGTTGGTAAAATCTCTTCTTTCCAGTCACAAGATCCCCAGTTCCATGCCAGGACTCTGCCGAGATTCGAACTTTTGTGTGACCTTCTTTTCCGCCTGAGCTAACTCAGCTTTCCATCTTCCCGGGGTAGGTAAATGAGTACCAGCGTTTGCTGGGAGCTAACCTGCGATGGATTAGTTTCCGGTCCTTAGGGAGTCAAAGACTCTCATCCGCTTAACACTACAGAAACCGGAGATAAGCGCAGTCTTTATGGGCCACGAGGCTAGGCTTTAGCTTAATGCTTTTACAGTTAATGCACACACGTAGTTAAAGCCTGGTTAAACCGTGGTATTATATAAGTAAATCCTATTTTTTTAGCTCGTGCTTCTAGTTTTTGTTGATGATTTACCTGTGAGTAATTGACAATCGCCATTGTAGCATCTCCTTCAATGCGGTATAGCTCTGCCCTGAAAAATAATACATCAAGGTTTAAAATATATTTAAGCATTCCTTGAAAAAATAAGACATAGTAAACAATACAAAATAGTAGTTTTTTCTTGGCAACAAGTTCGGCAATGTTCAACTTTAAATGTCATGACAAAAAGTGACAGAATAAGTAAAAGATTACTATTTATGGGGGCGATACTTTGTTTTTATAGAGTTCACATTGAGAATGAGGAATGAAATTCAATGACTTTTCTATGAATAATATTGTGTAGCTTCATCTATCCAGGAATATGATAATAAAATAGTCCTGAACTTAAATACACTGGATAAATTTAGAGAAAGCTTTTCATGAGCTTTCAAACTCTGCTGAGTTCTTGGTCACATGACTGGTCGTGACGCCAACTCCGGAGGTCTGGGGCGGGAAATTCGAACTTCTACGAGGCCCCCTTTTTTTTCCTTTTTTCTGCAAAATATCTTTACAAATTCATGTACAAACATGATGCTACATTCAGCATTTAGTACCTGGATCTAAAGGCTCTAGCAGAGGTGCTGTTATGTTTTATAATAAACGTCAGATCCTCAAGAGCTGCCTGTAGTAAAATAAAAAAAACCATCTGCAATCACTATACAGACTTTCTATAACATTTTAATGACAAACAATAAAGAAATAATTTCTTCCTTTAATTTCCTTTTAACCCTTTTAGTCCCAGTTATATTGTTAATTAAATTCTCCCAACCTGAGCTCACACTTTTCACTGAACAAGTTTGAGAGAATTTTGCTTTTAATCTTAATTAGTTTGCTTTGTTTGATCAATTCTCATTTTCTCGTTACTAAATGTTTCATTTTGTATATACTATGTAAGGAGAAGTTGGATGCTGATAACCGATTGGGACTTAAAGGGTTAATAGATATTCATAGCCGCATTTTTTCAACGGGCTGCTGAATTTAATGGCAAAATTTAGAAAAAGACGTTATTTTCGACTCAGCGCCGTTAGTTTCCGCAATAAACCGTTAAATATTAACATTATAATAGAACAGGGCCAAGTTGTTCAAAGGCTGGCTATGTTTAACCGTGGTTTATGCAAAAATTCAAACAGGAATTTTTTCTTTAAGAAAAAGTAAACGACTTCTTATGAAGAGTGTTTACATTTTTCTTGGAAAAGTCCTGTTAAACCCCAAATTACAGCTAAAATATCTCCTTGTAAGACTTAAAACAAGGTCGTGGTTTAAACATTTAACCCTGGATTAGTGCTAATCGGCTGGGCCCAGAATTTTTACTACTCACAAAAAGTGTACTTGCAGCACTCACTTTCTATTTGAAATTACTAGTATAATGATCATTTTGAATTATATATGACAGCAATTGGGACCTTAAGCAATGCGAACGATAACTTAAACGATCACGGCTCTTAAAATCACCTTCTTGGTTTACTCTTTGTTTCTTTGTTCAGCTTATATAGGTTTTATTTCTTTGATTTAGACTTTGTAACTAAAAAGCGATTAAATACATGTTTGTCCATGAAGCTACACAATAACTGAGAACGATTTTGTTATTACATCCACGTACTCTCATTAACTCTTAATCCTTCTTCTAATTAGCAACGTAAGTACCATCGCAATCGTAAGCGCAAGAACCTTCACACTAAAGCACAAGCGAGGCAAGCAAGGTGAGGACGCATGCGCCCTATTCCTTTATCTTGCGCTGGCAATTGCGATTACATTTTGTCGTTTCACACTAAAAGATTTCGGACACAATCGCAAGCGCTAGATAAGCGCAAAAAAAACAAAATTTTCCTTTTTCTTGCACTTACGTTTGCGATTACCTTTTCTTGCCTCACGTTAGATTTTTCTTGTGTTGCGACTGCGATTGCATTTGCGTTTACGTCGTTAGTGTGAAGCAGGCTTAAAGAAGGTGTTTTCACGTTCTAATTTTAACGGCAACTCTGAGCACGTGCACGTCCGTAATGCTTAATGCCCCTATTGTTTTAACCCTTTCATTCCCAGTTGTGTTGCTAAATTCTCCCAATTTGTTCCCATACTTTCTGTTGAGCAAGTTTGAGAGAATTTTGTTTTTCATATTTAGCAGCTTGCTTTGTTTGATCAATTCTCAATTTCTCATTATCAAATGTTTAATTTTGTATGTGTTATGTTAGGAGAAGTTGGGTGTTGATAATTGGTTGGGACTGAAAGGGTTAAATTTTTTTTTCTTGATCATAGTCTCATTCTGTAGTTTATGGTTACGGCCTACGCAGCTTTCTTTCTTTGAAAATTATTAGAGAGAACATTTTTTATGTTATTTGGTTTCCTTCGTTAATGTATACAGTCAGCTCAGGTTGTGTCTTTCTGTGAACATTTATTAAATAATAAATTATCATTTATGAGATAATAGCTAGAGGTAAATTATTGTGAGCTGCGTCGATGTGTTCCACTTTCATGCCGTAGGTGTAACCATTTAAATTACAATCCTTTCCGTTTACGACTGGGCTCTTCAAAGTTAGTTTTCCCGCCTTTTTACCCGTCATGGAAGTGCATGCGCTGCTTAAGTTAAAAAATGGCGCCAAAAACGCTGTTCTCGATCCAGTCTTTTCTCGGAAGATTGAACTCCGTTGTGAAGCGATGTTTCAAGCTCTCTATTCTTTCTGCTTGGTTTGCAGTTCTGTTCTGCTTCACAGTTCACACGAAAGTAAACTTACATAAATTGGGCTCACCGTGTGCACAAAAATTGTTTAGGTACGACGAAACATCTAATTAATGTATACTGTAAACTGTTTCTCACAGGGAAGCTGAGTCTGCAAACCAGCTGCACTTAATTCACCAACTTGAGTCAGCACTGAATAAACAACAAAGAATAAACAATGAGAAGGAAGAAGTAAGTTTTCTAGACTTATACTGTACCACTATGTACTAATAACCGTTTCAACCAATAAAAGGAGTGTTAAGCTTGCCCCGACCCTACATCAGCCAATCAGAAGTCGTTTTTAATTTTGTTGATACACGACACGAAGTTCATACTAGAGTTATTGTTAATTTTTACAAAAGTGATAAGATGTACAAAATAGTACAAAGCCTTGTGTCTGTTTTATAGCTGTGCGATTCAGACAAGGAAAAATACTGTAAGGCCAAAGGCTTTCACTCCAGTTAATTCTTACTCGAAGTAAACCTGAATGGAAGAGTCAGCTATGTCTTAAACCACGCATATTGAACCGTAAACGCAAGTTATTTTACATGATACAATACAATAGTAATTTGACAGTAAAGCCTTGTGCTTGCTTGGTAGCTGTGTTGTTGTGACAAGGCTGAATGAATTACTGTTTACACCTGTTATAACTTACTCCCAACAGTAAAAAGGTGATATGACTTAAACCACGAAAACAGAAGCTTAAGTGCGAGATATAATTTGCACAAGATACTGTTAATACAATAATGATCTAACAGTTAAGCCACTCATATTCACTGTTATCATGCATAGGTTTAGACTGCAAAACAATCTCTTCCTTCGCCGGGAGATCGAGAATCCAAGCGCGTTCATCATATGGGGAACTGGGAAGAGGATATGGACGTGTGATTGGGAGCAAAAAGGATTGAGTGCGAGTGGCTGAACTCGCCCCAATTCCTTTTCTCCCCGTTTGCGCGTCCATTTCCTCTTCCCAGTTTCCCAAGTGATTCTCGATCTCCCAGCAAAGGAAGAGACTGTCTTGCAGTCTAGCATAGGTTTAAAAGGTAACGTGACCTTAGGCTACCATTATAGTGGCCGTACAGTGTAAATACTTGGTATTAACTAATATATAACATGCATGTGCTAGAAAAATTATGTGTGGAATAAATAATTCCGCCAAATCCAAGAAGTAATGCCAAGAAGCATGCTCTATATACTTTTATATAATAACCCAAGATATTCACGGATTTTGATTGGTTTTTGCCTATGATCTATTAGAGGACAGAAGCACGATTGACGTCATCAGCCGAAGGAAAAAAAAAATTTCAAAATGGCGGAAAATTTCCTTAGCCAATCACAATTCGTTACTGCACCCAGGAACCAATCAGTTT
>JAOTRI020115104.1:0-12660 GCA_028564885.2 Zoanthus sanctaehelenae | reverse complement strand
TATCCACTCAAAATCAGATATCCAATTACATATACTTTCTAAACACCATCTGTCAAAAAATTAACGTGTGGATTGACAGATGGTGTTTAGAAAGTATATGTAATTGGATATCTGATTTTGAGTGGACATAGCCCAAACAGGTCGAATAAAGCAAACTAACGTGTGGATTTAGTTACACATTTCTATTGTAGTATCGTAGAGTTGCAAATGAACTTGCTGATTTTATCTTTGTGAAAGCCTAAATAATGTATGTCCCAATTACTCAATCCTAGCTAGCTAAACACCAAAATTGTTGTTGACACCTTTCTAATAAGTTTATTTCCAAGTTTACAAAACTAAAGAAACAATTCTGTGATGTAAAACAGGATTAAGAATTACAGTACTATACATAATGGAAAGCAGAATCACCTGAATCTGTGAATGATGGCATTGAAAGCAAGTCCGTCTCTCCAGCTTGTCGTGAAATTCCTGATGTCAACATCTTTGTAGCTAAAACAGGTATTATACATGGCAGAAGTTATTTACCACATGGAATGACTTGTCAAAGACAAATGTCCGGGTAATTTTAACTACAGTTTCACATTGGATAGACCACCTTTCCTCAAACCCCGGGGCATAAAATAACAGCCAGTCGGCCAATCATGCATGCTCCACTTTTTTTAAAAAAATGTAACGTTTTGAATAAACCATTAAAGGGATATTTTTTTCCTTGATCCCGTCTGTACTACTCATAATTTGTTTTCATGCATCTGGCATCAAATGAATGATAAACGTACGTTCTGAGACACGCTTAAAACTTTTAACTGTTTAATTGATATTTCTGATAGAATTTAATGTTGCCCGGCCCGTTCCCCCTTCCACACATACTGATATACAACCCATTCTGAAGAGCTGCAAATGATACAATTCATCTTTTGGAAAATGTCTTCCCATTCCATCATCAAACTCATCTCAATCCCTGGTTCAATTATCACTGTCCCTCAGTCCTCCTCTTCTAACGTCGTTAAGGTGTAATTAGTTTGTACATGTTGCTTGTCCACTAAACATTCAACATTACTATGCCTACGTTAAGTGACCAATCTCTTCTAAGATTATTCAGACCTACTAAACAGTTACATTACTTTAACTTGGAACACCTTTAAAATTGTTAAAAGATATAAACTGTTTCTGAAAAAACATTAACTCGGTATTCTTTTTATGACATTACTTGGAACAACTGCATTTTTCTTAGTTCATTTCAACATATACCTTTTTTAAAGCTATATTAACTAAATCTCCTCTCACAGAACCCTCCCCCAATATATAAAGAATTTTTACAACATTTGATTCAACTTGTCTTTTTGGTCAGTTTCTAATATTCATAATGATGATACAAATTAATAGTTCCTTTTGCGTATAGTTGATATCTTTGACTACCCCACGCTAAAACCTTTTAAGCCCAGTATCCCATGGTTTCTGAAGTACTGCGTCTGTAAGTAACGTCGTTTAGTTAACAGCTATTTCTCCGCCTGTAATCTTCCTAACATTTTTTCAACAAAAATGGATAAACTTTCTCTCCCTTTACTATGAAATATATAAATTACACAGCGTATATAAAAGAAAGAATACTTACTGACGTTTTGGACGTTATAGTCCTTTGTCGGAGGACTAACATCCGAAACGTCAGTAAGTATCTTTCGTTTTTACGCTGTATAATTTACATATTAATAACTACATGTAAATTGTTTCTTTAGAAACATCGACGCAATTTAAACTAGTTTATCGCTCGTTAGTTTTCTTATTCTCTCCCTTTGCTGATTTTTCTACGCATTTCATCAAAGATTCCTCCATTGCAGGGTTCAAAATAACGTTCTAAAATTTTGTTTTCTTTTGCAAGCTCTTTTGTTTGGTCCAAAATTTTTTGCTGGCTGTTCGTAGCCAGGTAAAATATCCTGTTTACAAAACGGTATAAACGTAAGTAACCCGTACAATACAACTGTGTTGTTGAAACAAAAATCGCCGACAAGGTCCAAAAATCTGCTGGCCATCGCCGGTAGCCGGCCGCTATTTTGAGCCCTGCATTGAACCTGTCATTGAAGTCTCTCCTTATAGCAATTACCTCTCGAACATGCATACATCTCTCAGCTCTCTAATCTACAATTACCTCTCGAACATACATACATCTCTCAGCTCTCTAATCTACAATTACCTCTCGAACATACATACATCTCTCAGCTCTCTAATCTACAAAAAAGACTGTATTACCCTTTGGTGATTTTCTTACACCACTCCAACAAAGATTCCTCCATTGAACCTGTCCTTGCAGATTCTCCTTTCAAGTTTTTTACTGCTGAATGAAGCTGTACATGAAAAACACAACAACAGATTAAACATTTTACAATAAAAATAAGTGTGCAAGGAATTGACGTTTCGACGTTTCGGATGTTATTTTCAAAATAAGTTAATATCTTCAAAATAAGCTAATTGTGCAAAAATATATCTACAAAAAAGTGTTTTTGGGGAATTCATGCTTGAATAGAGTTGAATTACATAATATAAAGTTTAACTGGCTGTTTACAATGTTAATCACATAAAGACTTTAGCACATAGAGTACAGAACCTACGCTCAGTTGTTTAAAACCGGTTAGCACTAACACAGGGTTAAGTGTTAACAGACGATCTTGTTTCCGATCTTACAGTACAAGGAGAGATTTTAGCTGTAATTTTGGGATTGACAGAACTTTTCCTAAAAAAATCCAAAGTCTTCACAAATAACCGTTTACCTTTTCTTAAAAAAGAAATTCCAATTTGACCTTTTGTTTAACCAGCCTTTGATAAAATATTTGATGAAATCAGGAAGCCAAAAAGAAATTCAACAATTTAGAGTAAAATAGCAAAAATTTTACAATATAAAAGCTGCAAAATTAAATTATTGAAAGTTTTTATTGAATTATTAAGATTATCAAACTGTAAAGTTTTACCATAACAAAATGTTAAAGACCCTTAATCCAAAAAATCGTTTTTGTTGATTTGTTATAATAATTATTTCCGTAGATGTAGATATCTAAACAGACATAATTACGTGAATTGGGAAAAAGCACCTACAGTGAAAGAGAGAAGGAAAAAATAAATTATATCATTACATTTTCAACCTTGAATAATGCGTTTCTAGCATTCTGATTGGCTCACTCAATCTCGGTTATCAGCTCATATACCGAATGACCATATATGGACTTCAACACAAATTTTCAGTTATCAATTTATTTTAAAGTTTGTTGTTGTTTTCAAGTATCGAAGGGTTCGGAAAGTTCATGAAATTTAATAAAACAATTATTCCATTCGCGCCTGTTGGATGTGAGATGATTATAGCCAACTCAGTGCTGCACTCCTCGTTGGCTATTTACCATCTCATATCAAATGTGCACTCTTGGAATAATCGTTAATGAGCTGCTGTTGATGACAGAAGGCATAAACATGTTTCACTTGGTCAGAAGCCAAACATAAACGTTCCACATACAAGGTATGAGTGAAGAGTATGTTTACAGTACTTATAATCATACTTTAAAAATATTCTAAACATTTCTAAATTTTGTATTCACCTGAAAATGGGCAATAACATTCCATATCAATCCTAGTGTTAACTTGGGATTACCATTGACAATGTCTTCATTACTAATATTCACTAGTTTCACCTAGAAAACAAAACTAATTTTATCAATATTATCATTGTCATCAACATCACCACCATCATCATCACCCCTGTCATCAACATCAACATCATCACCATTATCACCATTATCATCATCATCATCATCATCACCATCACCAGCATCATCATCATCACCACCACTGTCATCAACATCAATGTTCATCATCACCATTATCACCATTATCATCATCATCATCATCATCACCATCATCATCATCATCATCATCACCCCTGTCATCAACATCAACATCATCACCATTATCACCATTATCATCATCATCATCATCATCATCACCCCTGTCATCAACATCAACATCATCATCCACATTATCATCATCATCATCATCACCACCACCATCATCATCATTGTCATCATCATCACCATCAACATCACTGTCATCATCATCATCATCATCACCATCATCATCACCATCATCATCATTGTTGTCATCATTATCATCATCATCATCATCACCACCGTTATCATCACCATCACCATCATCATCACCATCACCATCATCATCACCATCACCATCATCATCACCATCACCATCATCATCATCACCATCACCACCATCATCATCATCACAATCAACATCACCGTCATCATCATCATCATAACCATCATCATCATTGTTGTCATCATTATCATCAGCAACAGTAGCATCATTTTCCAATGCAGGATGGAGTTGGTTAGGAAATAGCTGTCATACAGAATAATTCACACCAGAACAAAAGGATTGTAACTGTGATTCACAACAGAATTTTCAAGAGTACTGTAACTGTAACATTAATGGCATGAGTACACCTACTGACCTTTTCCTGTTGCAGGGTTCTCAATGCACTGTTGACATTGTTAAGCTGGTGGACTCGCATGCGACCCTTTTCTCTTCTCTGTGAAAAATGAAAACTATTTTCAAAACCAAAACCTCCAAAACATTTCTTCCATTTTTTAGCATACTTAAAAGCCTAATTTAACTCTTTTTTAATATCCACTCTGCGGGTTCTGGAAATACTAAAATCAAAAATATTTTATTGTTAATAGAATTTAAGGATTATTTTTGATGGACAACAGTTGCTCACACTCCAACATTCCAAAGCAAAGCAAATCATTTTATAAACTGCAAAGCAAGTTTTGAGAAAGAAGAAAAGTACTATAACAGGGACAAATTGCAATGCCACCAAACATTGTCTATCCAGATCTGTCTACCAACACTGTTTACTCATCTCCATGACAACCTATCCTGATTACTGTGTGATGAATGAGTTATAGCCAACCAAAAAAAGTAGGAAATACAGTAAAATCTGAGTAAGCCTGGGCATTCAAAACAATTTCTAATTTTTTTTGGAAAATGGCAATAATTTATTGCAAAAGCCAAACAATTCACTTTATACAAGCAGTTTCTGAAAAAGAAATAAGTTAGATAACAAGAACAAATAGCATACTTGTAAAATGTATCAAATTTTGCTAAATTCCTCTTCAGTAGACTATTTTTTAGAAGAAAGGTTCACACTTCACTCAATTATAAAATCATCCCAAAAATTCTGCACTATTTAGACCACACTTTTGACCTTTTTGCAAACAATTTTCACACTATTTAGCAAAAGTGATCGCTGTACTTTTCTTTTTACATGCTCTGTGAGATGTGCTGTTTGCTTAATACAAATAAAAAAAATCCATGTCGGTTATAAAAAATTAATAAAATCATTCTTCTTTCCATTTTTAAAACTTACAATTTTCTTTCCACAAAGGACTTCCAAAAGATCAAGTAATTTTGTTCCATCTTTGAGGTCAGTAAACAAATCATCTATCAGCTGCTTCCTGTCCCCCTGTTAAACATAGCACAAAAAATATACCAGTAAATGAATAAAGTTAACATGTTAACATAATTTGTAGCAAATGGAACTTTTAAACTCAATCAAAAACTTTCATATGACCAGCAACCTGTGTTCAATTTTTTTGTTTGCCAAAATTATCATCATTTCAAAAATGAAAAAAGCAAAAACAAGAGAAAAATAGTATATTAATTATCTAGTTTTCTTAAATTTATATTTTACAATAATTCATGTCAAACAATTTACCAATCAAAACAAAAGATAAGAAAACAGACAGATTCAGATGTTTGCATAAATTACTGTATAATGACAATAAAATTACTTAGCACAATGGAATATAGTTAATAAGTTGACAGGAAACTTGAATACCAGTCTAAGGTCATTTAACTTAGACAATACATGGCTTTAGCTTTTATGCCATCAAACCTAATTCAGCAAAATCCTATATACACATTGTTCAAGTTATAAATTAATGTCTAGTAAGTTAAGTGCTAATTATAATTAGGGAAGATCCATTAATTTCAACATATTCATTTATAATTTATATGTTCTGAAACATAATTATTTCATTTCATGACATGAAAAGGAGAAAACAAATGCTATTAAAATCGCAGTACATAATTATTATAAATATAAAATCTTTTTTTTTTCAAGTATCAATACTGTTTATATGTTTTCAGTTTTATCTTTGGAGAAAATAGGCTGTAATAAGTGTTAAGTATTGAGCTTTTGCTGGGTTGCTTGCCTTAGATAATTGGGAGTTGATCCACTTTGTAAAAGTTTTCTTCTGTGTTCCTTCATGTTCATCTGAAAATGGATAAAATAAAATCATTTCGTATAGTACAAGAACACAAGAGATATCAAACATATAATCAATTAATCAATCAATCCAGTTTTGATCTGATTTTCTCCCCGTAAACAAGGATGGCCAGATTTACCCTACTTTACCAGTAATCTCTCCCACTCCCACTCTCCATCTCGCTCGATTCATTGCATCCTCCTTCTTCAAACCAATACTCCTACTCTCCTTCTCCACCTGCGATCTCCATGTCATCCTCAGTCTTCCTCGCTTCATCTTTCCCTTCACTTCAAACTCCAATGCCTTCCTCAAAACATGGCCATCATCCCTCCACATTGCACCACACATTGCTCTCACCATTGCTCTCTCGGTTTTAACATATACAGTAACTAAACTATTTTTCTAACGTACAGTAATTGCATGTACATATCAATATCAAACCTTTGAAAGATGGTCATAGACATTCTTATGAGTTCAGAAGCAGGAAGGGCAACTTGTGACTTACAACTTTGCAAAATATTAATTTATGCAGTGCAGTTTATGAATGTAAGCTGGCAGTTAACTCTATTCAATTTTGTGGATATTTCAGATGCAAGTACCCACCAAAAATTTCTATTCAGGGATTTCTCAAGGTTTTGAAGTAGATAGTGGAGGAATATAAAAGCCAGTTTTCTCATCTAATTTGCATTGTCTGAGGAATTTAGCAACAAAAGTGCAGGTGATAAATTTATGTAAAATAGGAGAACAAATATGTAAGCTGTTACCTCTTCATGAAAACCCTTTTTATTGAAATAATTATTTTGTACCTTATATTAACCCTTTCACTCCCAATCAGTTATCTACACTCAACTTCTCCTTACATAACAGATACAAAATAACACATTTGGTAATGAGAAAATAAGAATTGATCAAACAAAGCAAACTACTAAAGATTAAAGGTGAAATTCTCTCAAACTTGTTCAATGAAAAGTATGGGATCAAGTTAGGAGAATTTAATAATTTAATTGGGACTGAAAGGGTTAATTTTTTTAATTTTATGAGTTTATTTTGGAATGATTCATTGTCGTACAGTAAAGTTCTTCTTTAATTGTCTCAAAATTTCATTAAAAAATTGTCACATGTCAATAAAATGAAAAGATTTCATAAACATAACTAAATGGTAGAATAACCAAAGAGACTTCTGAGTACTCATTAGGATCACCATATAGTTAACATTTTGATCTGGGAAAGAGAGGTAATATAATATGGAATCACCGGCTCAGAATCGGAATTAGTTAATAATATTAATGGAAACAGTGAGGAGATGAAGTACAGTACTGAATATAACAATTTAAGAATAAATTAATTATTTATAAGGAATCACCATCATGTTATATAATCATTTTCAGTCCCAATCAGTTATCAGCACCCAACTTCTCCTTACATAACACATAAGCAAATCACAGAAGATTAAAAGTAAAATTCTCTCAAACTTGCTCAATGAAAAGTATAGGAACAAGTTGGGAGAATTTAGAAATACAATTGGGACTGAAAGGGTTAACTATTTCAGATCTATGACTTTTTAAAATGCTGTTTTATTAGTAATTTTCCACATGTTCTGTGATATTTTAATAAATACAAGATGCCGGTTCACCCACTTTCAGTGGGCAACCGACTCTCACACTCCACGTTTTAATTCCACAAGATTGAATATTCACTAAAATATAAAAAACATTCCTTCCCCTCTTTGTCACAGTAAGAAACCAATACGACTTAAACTACAGTACCACTAATTAACTAAAAGGTAAAACAAACTCCATTTAATATATTATTGTCTGTTTTCTTATTTTAATTTTCCTCAATTTGCTGATATTTTCTTTTCTAAATGATAATTCATTGTTCAAAAGACAGGATGAACAAATTGTTTGTAATTCTACAGCTCCATTAAATCTTGACTTTCTTTTTTTCAGTATATCACTCTTTAATGGGATGTTAAATCATTTATGCAATTTCTAGTTGATTTGTAAATTTAATATATGAATTAAAAATATGGATTTCATACTTTAAAGTGGGTGCATTAAGATGGTATATGAAAGCAAATACTATAGTTTAATCTGATTGGCTATGCTAACTATCATTAATGTCTATTAATCAATTTAAAAATATATACCTAAACAGAAACATTAAATCAAGCACAGTAGTACTTGAAAACTAAATTAACAATATTAAAACAAATACTTTTCCATAAATCCCCATAATATAATATGAACACACAATTTTGAATTAAACAGAAAGAAAAGCTGGGGATATTTGAAAAGTTACACAGTAGACCAATTGTCTAATTAATACAGGTGATGTACAGAAAATGAATTAACAAAAGTATCATTCAACAAAATTATCGAAAAACATTTAAAAAGCATTAACATGGACAGTAAATATCAGTAGTTAAAGAGCAGTTTTTTTTGGTTTCGAAACCAATCTTAAATCATTTTAAGGGTTATATTTCTATTAAAATTTTTAGGTAAAGTATTAAGTAATCAATTTGAACTTTGTTAATTTCATGATTTAAGTGAAGACTTCAAATTTCAAGTACAAACAAAATTTAAATTAAATGCTCTTAACGCTAACATCCTTTTGGGCGATGATTGTACGTTTCAAAACACGACAATTTTACGTGAAAAAAACCGTACCATTGTTCCGGGACTGTCAAACACGCTGTATGACTGAATTCCGACAGACAGGGTAAACAACTCGAAAGCAATTAGATAATGGATGGCATACCAGTAATATCTTTCAAATATCTCCCAGTGTTTTGAAGAATCTAAAGATCGTGTTCCGTGTAACAGTTACAACATATGTTGGAAGTGTACAAACGTTATGTATATACGGAAATCTATCGGCATATCGCTATCGGCCTTTCCGAGAACACTAATGACACGATTTTTATACTTTCTACAAATAGCAGATAAATGTTTGAAGAAACATTTGGAAATTGAAACCAGGAATGGATTAAACCAATGACCTTTCAACCTTAGAAACTATAAAACAAATGTAAGTGCGTCCGATTACTTTGTAATGTAAAACTCGAGTTCTTGTGGTGAAAGATCGAAAGATCACACAGCTCGCAATTTCTCAAGTTTGCACGAGCCACGCTTATGCTATTACTGTAGTAAATAAACTTTTCCAAACATACTTTTTTCTTTTCAAAAGTTGAGCAAATACGTCATTACCTGTTGTTTAAAACAAGCGTTTTCATACAAAAGTAGCTAAAAACAATTCTAAGTTTTCACATCTCCAAAATTTGCAAAAACAAGTAAACAAAGTCAAAGGTTTTACCATTCTTGTCAAGATTACGCTCTCTAGAAAGGATCAATTATATTTCGCAGCTACAAACTATTTAACTGTTCAATTTACTGTTTTAATTCAGTTTTACACTATTTTTATCTCGAGTAACTTATAACAAATCGCGATATGATCTCGAGCAAACACTAGTGTTCAGGGATCATAGTACAATTAATTTACCATTTCAAACACTCTCGCAAGTTTCCTTCAAATGAAACAAAACGTATTTCTGTTAAACGTATCTGCCGAATAAATATTTATCGGGAACAATACAAAAACTGCCCAAGCGAAGCTAGTATTGTCAACACTTTTACTAGCAAGGACGATAAAATCTGGTTCTCCATTCTCGAAGTCTCTAGTATAGCCTTATCAAAAAAGAGCACAGAGTGCTTCGTTAACTGTGTCTCTGCATCATACCTGACTTGGATTTAATCTTGAGTGTGTATGTACTCGTTTCTTCATCATAATTGTCCATCACAGTTCAACAAACAAAATACTCTGCGACAGCTTGTCAGCTATAACTCTCACATGAACACTTCGGAGGATTGGTGTGGTTCGGTGTCGTATCTTTCTTAAGTTTGCTAATGCCGCCAAGTTTCGCAAAACTCCACAACAATTGTTCCCTAGAAACAAACTTTTTTCATACGTTACAGACAAAATTACAGTATATCAAAGCTAGAATAGTAAATTAAAAAACATACTTCAACGTTAGAAACCAACAGAGCCAAACTCCCAAAGAAAGAAATCTCGATATTAACAAGCAAATGAACATTAGCATACACTTCCAAAACAATCATCAAAAGCCACTGGAATGCAGTTATTTCCGTCAGGGCTTACCTCTTGTATCTGACAGTAAAACCAAATAATAACGCTTCCACACAGAGATTTACTAGGCTAGAGTAAAAAAGGTGGAGTAATTTTAAAAAATCATACTGCTTCCTTCGGCATTTCCGAAATATTCCTTCATGCGGAGCGAATCCTCTCCAGGAACGCGCGGTTAAGTCATTCATGTGTAAACACGTTGGCAGTTTATTACCGTGTCAATGATTAGGAGAAAATTTCACTACTGGAATTCAGAATATCTCGCTAATTGAGACTAATTCTTAGTATGAATTAACATTTTTTTCATGTACCAGTTTTGTTAATCCATTTCAAAAATCGGTTACCTGATCTTCACTTGTTTATAGATCCGTTAGCATTCATCCATTTACCGCCCTTCAAACAATATCACTCTTTGCTTTTCCGTTTTAGAATAAATATATTATTGGATTGCACGCAAAAATCTTTTTTAAAACAGAGTAACAATCAAAATATATAATATAAGGTGAAAATATTATGCAAACTGATATTTGGCTTAAAACTGTAAAATTCTAACTGCACACTCGTACATTCTAAATGTAAAACGTATATCTGTGATTTGTTGCATATGCCTTTGGAATTTTTCAGCTATTTGTTGTTTACTGTACTAAATGTAATCTGTAATAATTTATCGTAAAAATCTAATAGTAAAGGAAACATTTAATTATTTTTTGCTGACTGCCAAGAAGAGTCACGCGACAATTTGTTTGCTCAGGCAGTCACGGATACTTGGTTTTTGTGTATACAAAATCTAGGATTCGACTTTTAAGCGAAATGTTTTAACACGGAAAGAACAGTAAAACGAAAACAACAAGTTCCACGTGGAATTACAGTCATTAAAGTTTGAAATTCAAATTAAAGTTTAAAATATTTTCAAATGTGCATCCAATCGAGGAAATGAATAAAGAGCCTAAGGGCCTGTTTCCATGAGGCGAAATATCTCGGGCAGAGCCAAGTTTCTCTACATTTACTTTATGTTGCAGCCATTCCGTTCACATGAAGCTGAGACAACTCGGGGGTGCGAGATATCTCGGTCTGGAAGGTAGGGATAGCCCTAGGGGTAAAGTTGTCTCGGTTCGATGTGAAAGGTTCACACCGAGATATCTCGATGGTTAGGGACAACTTTGTGGATCGTGCGCATGCGTTTTGTACCAAAACGAGACAAGACGGCGTTTACTTAACAACGTTAACCGAGACATCTCGGGGTCAAGTTTTCTCGTGTGAACCAGGGACAGTTTTATCCCTACAACACCGAGATATCCCTATCCCCCGAGATATCTCGCCTCATGTGAACAGACCCTTACTTTGCCAATTCTCAGTAATAAATGCTAAATCAATATTCTCAGCTATTTCAATGATCTTTGGTACCAGAGTCATAACGTTGGTAAGCATAAGCGTAGGTACGTAATGCATTTTAGTTTTAGTTGGAGGCAAGCTTTAATCCGTTGACCGTCCTCAGGAGAGTTTGTGTTTATATTCGGGGGGTGAAGAGGAATAATGGAATAAGAATAACGGAGATTTTTTCAACTGGAATAACGGAATAATTGCTATATTTTTCTTGGAATAATGGAATAACGAGTTTTTTTCAACTGGAATAACGGAATAATGGCTTTATTTTTTTGGAATAATGGAATAACGAGTTTTTTTTTTGTATGGGAATAATGGAATAATCAACATCCATTATTCCTCTTCACACCCCGATTATATTGTAGCTGCCAAAGATGTTAACTTGAATATTGAATGAGGCTGCAGCAACTTTATGCAAATTTTCTCCGTTTTGAAATAGTTGGTTACAAAATACTAAATCTTAACGGCAAAGTTCCATGATTTGAGATGACAATACTGGTAGTAGATAACGGATTGGGTTCACATGTATATATTGGTCTCAACTTACGAACTCCAGCTCGACGAAAGCCTCGACGAGTGGGTTTAGCTCTTGATATCCCATACTTACACAATGAACGCCATAGATTTGAACTGAGCTTCGTTCTTGACAAACCAAAGGAAAAAGCAATTAAAGCCGTATTGAAATAAGTTAAAGCCATAAGCTAGCTAAATCCTTTCGAGCCCAGTGGCCCATAGGGCCGGCGCTTATCTCCGGTTTCTGTAGTGTTAAGCGGATGAGAGTCTTTGACTCCCCCTGGACGGGACACTAATC